>VYZQ01010824.1:0-19683 GCA_013400655.1 Mystacornis crossleyi
GGGGGAACCTCCACAGAGATCCTCTTTTCTTGCTCTTTTACATTCTTGTGCTCCATTCTCATCACAGTCAAACAGAAAAATTCTGTGTTAAATCAAAGAGAGAGATAGGGAAGGGTCTGAATGAAAGGTCTTAACTTTTTAAATTATCATTTCTCATCTTCATCTTAGATAACAAGAACAGGATGAGTTTGTTTCTGGCAGATCACATTTCAAAACTTCTGTTGTAATTGTGTGCAGAGCTAAAGTGTTTTGAAGTAAAAGTGCAGTGAGCTGCAAGAGCCAAGGCTGTAAATTGCCTGTGGGGTTCTAATCCAAGAGAGCACTTGAACGTATTTATATTTTCAAGCTAATTGACTTTGAAAGTACCGTTCTACTTGTGTGCATTTAATTGTCTGGCATGTTTGAGTTTTACCAAGACCTCTCTCTAAGCAGATCTCTCTTTTTGAGAAGGATCATTCCACTACTTTCAGAAGATTTCAGAGATAGGGTAAAACAAAGAAGACACAAATAAAAGTAATGTGAGTGATGTTTGAAAGAACACATGATGGTAAAACTGTCCTTTATGGTCTTCTGCCTACACTCCTCCTCTTACAACTGGGCAGGCTGTGAAGAGGTTATACGATGCTGTCATATCAGAATGTTGTTGCAGGTAGTTTCCTCTTAGAACATGGTTAAAACTGATGAAAACAGTGACTGACCTTCCTAGATTTGTTCCCCATGAAAAGATTTAAAGTCTTTTCACTTCATTTTTAATTCCATGCTCTTTTTAATTATAATAATAATAAATTACTTTCTTAGTATAATGGTGTTGTTTAAGACATGTTTCTGAGGGGTTTGTGGGACTTTCAATGTGAAAGAAAGATACTTTCCTTTTTTGAGACCAAGCTAGCTATTATTCCTTAGGAGCAAGAACTTGGAATTATGAGTGGTACATCCATGGAAGAAGTAACTTACTGTTCCATGTTCATAAAAACACAACTCAAACACTAGAAATTACTAGAAAATACACAGAAAGCTGACCATAGAGCCTCAGTATGCTACTGCATAAAGTTGCTGTTTGCTGTTGTCTTGAGTACTCTGTGCAGGTCTGATCAAAAATATTTGGCAAAACTGGGAAGTGTTAAGAGAAGGGCCACAGTAATCCTCAAAGGCCTCAGATGGCTTCTGGGTGAAGAACTACTGAGCTTGCTGTCTTCAGCTGTCACAAATGCCTGTCATCTGGCTCAAAAAGAGCCTAAAGGGAGAAATTATGGAAGTGTTCAACATAATATGTGATGGGGAAGAGTGGTCAGGGTGCACTGTCCACTGCCTGTCCCACTACCAGATCTACAGGGCATTGTATGAAGCTGGTAGATGGTTTTCACCTAAATGCTGGAGGCTGGCAGACGCGAGGAGCTCATTGCTGCAGATGCCAGAACTCCACACTGCCCTGTGTTCTGAGGGACACTGGCCATGCATGCAGAGGAGAGGTCGCTGATAGTTACAAGAAATACCCAAACTGTACCTGATTCGGGGTGTCCTTATCAACTGTGGGAGATGCCAAAGGAGGGTACAGAGAGATCTGCACCTACCGTATCTGACAAAATTGACCATGGGTGTTGTTTATATTAAAACAGCTTTTGTCAGCAGCAGTCTCTCCTGTAGGTGCAGGAAAATGTCATTTTTTTTTTATTTCTTTGGCTTGTTCATTATAGATCAAGAAACCAACTGGGGCATAAAAATAAGTAGGAAGTTTTTGGTTTTAGGAATAAATGTTGGGTCTGAGAAAATAATTCTTCAATGTTGAAGGATTTAAGTAGCCACCCAGTACCTCAAAGTGGCTACAAGAGAGCCGGAGAGGGATTTTTTTACAAGGGTGTGGAGTGACAGGATAAAAGGGAATGGCTTCAAACTGACAGAGGGCAGCATCAGATTAGATATCAGGATGAGATTCTTCCCTGTGAGGGTGGTGAGACACTGGAGCAGGTTGTCCAGAGAAGTAGTGGATGCCCAATACTGGAAGTGGTCAAGGACAGGCTGGATGGGGCTTGGAGCAACCTGATCTAGAGAAAGGTGTCCGTGTCCCTGCCCAAGGTGGGGGCAACTGCCCCCCAAAATTATCTATACTGTTGTATGTATTTTAATTTTTCTCTCAAAACTGTTACTTTTTAGCTTAATAAAACTGCCAGCAAATAAGAACCTAAATAAATATGAAATAGCACGTATTCCTTCCGTATAATGAAAAAGATGAAAGAATGACAACTTGAACGTAAAGTCCTTTTTCCCGTGCAAATCCCTGTATTTTAGTGGCTGGAGTGGGAGTTGGCAACTGTTGGAGGCAGACTCAAAAGCCTTTTCTCTGAGCCCATCCTGTGGTTCAATGTTTATAGTCAGCCTTTTCTAAGCAATGTGACTTAGAATTATTGAGAAACATGCCAATTAGTTTCCTGCTTGCTGCTTGCAGATGATAGTAAAATCAGCAAAGTTACACTTTTTTTAAAGATAAGGCGGATTGTCGTGCTCCGAGCGCTCCTAGGCTTAGGGCCGGGCTGGTGACAGTGCTATCACATGGGCAGCCAGTACTCCAGTGCTCTGTTTATCTAGCTCACCACTGTTCCTCATGGAGATGATATACGTGAGTAACCGGAGCAAAGGTGTCATTAGTGCTGGTTAAGCAGCCAGGCAGGATTCCTGCCTTTTGAAATCCTTCTCCTGTGATTATGCCTTGGACCGAAAGACAAGATGGAGCCTGTACAGAGCATGGCAGGGTGATTCACTGTGGAGGGCATATTAGGAGATTACCCTTTAATGCCTAACTTGCACTCAGTTTTAGAGCTTTTTCTTTGAGGATTTTTTACACTTGATTGGGATCTCATTTCTATAAAGTAGATATGAAAATCTGTGCCAACATTTAACCTATAAAAGTAGCTCCGTCCCATTTACCTCCTTCCATTGGGTTCTAGGACCTAATATGAATTTCTAGAAGCATTTCAAAAAGATAAAAATAGTTATTTCGCCATTCTTTCTTTTATACTACTTCAAAGCTTTAATTAGGGCCAGGGCTCGTTTTAAACATAACACTGTATAAACATGAATAAATGTTTCATTTTTCAGTTAGGAGAAAGAAATAAAGAACTGACTTTTCCATAATTTACAGTTTCCAAGTAGGAACTTAAGGAGAAATAAAGCCACAAAAATGAGAATTTGTGTGCATGAGCGCGTATACACATACATACATACACACACATATATATATATATACACACACATACTTCATAATCTTAGCTATTTTCTGATAGGGTATGGTAGAAATTAGGAAACATTACAATTCTCTTTTGTCATCTCCTACTAACAGCCTTTTCTTTTATGTACCTACCCTCTCATAAATAACTAATTCATCTTACAATCAGCTTATGATCATTGGGTCAGTTTTGTTCCTGGTATTTCACCATTGCAAAAGTATGCTCTGCAAAGCAAAATTAATAGTCTGGGCAGTCCATGTGCTGGCAGGTGGAATTGAAGGCATCTGTAGGAATTAAGGGTTGTGTGACTTGTTTAATACCTAAAATATCTCCAATATATAATGTTATCGTTATGTAAATATTTAGATATCTAAGATAGTGCCATACAGGTTTTAACATGAAGCAGCTGGATTTAAACTGGAAATTTTAACCTTGTTCTTAACCCTTTTTCTAAAGGGGAAAAAAAGGAAACAAAACCAGAAGATCTAAATTCAGCTGGGAGTTTTGTTGAAACTAATCCACCTTTTGTCTGAGAATCACTAAATTACACAGGTATATTATTAGATCTATGACACCCACGGCACCTCTGTGTTATGAAAGCCCTGTCAGTTGGTTGCAGTGTTAAGAAAACTTGAGCATTTCCTTTCTATCAAATGATTCATCAAACCCCCCTTATTTTGGGACTCTTTTCTGCACATGCAGTGTTAAATGAGGCAACTACATAACATTACTGTGTGCTTCTCTCCCTCTCTTTCCAACATGTCTCATTCTACAAGTTGAGGCTTTCCTCTGGTGGTGGCTCTGTAGGACAGTGATGCCATCTACATCATCTACTCTGGTAACATGGTGTAAAGAAATAATATTTCTCCAGTTTCTGTTTCTTCATCCTTCTGTTAATCACTCATCCAATCTTGCGTTTGTAAAAGCATNCCTAAAGGGGAAAAAAAGGAAACAAAACCAGAAGATCTAAATTCAACTGGGAGTTTTGTTGAAACTAATCCACCTTTTGTCTGAGAATCACTAAATTACACAGGTATATTATTAGATCTATGACACCCACGGCACCTCTGTGTTATGAAAGCCCTGTCAGTTGGTTGCAGTGTTAAGAAAACTTGAGCATTTCCTTTCTATCAAATGATTCATCAAACCCCCCTTATTTTGGGACTCTTTTCTGCACATGCAGTGTTAAATGAGGCAACTACATAACATTACTGTGTGCTTCTCTCCCTCTCTTTCCAACATGTCTCATTCTACAAGTTGAGGCTTTCCTCTGGTGGTGGCTCTGTAGGACAGTGATGCCATCTACATCATCTACTCTGGTAACATGGTGTAAAGAAATAATATTTCTCCAGTTTCTGTTTCTTCATCCTTCTGTTAATCACTCATCCAATCTTGCGTTTGTAAAAGCATGTATGTGTTTCAATAACACAGATTTTTTCATCTCTGACAAGCATCTTACCAGAGTGAGTTTGTGACCTTAAGTTTCAAATGTGACAAGGAAGTTCAGGTATTTTGTTCTGTTCCCCACCCTCCCAAGGATGCTGCTGACAAACCCTCATTTTCGTGGTGTAATTGTTCTCATTCACCTTGCTGAGTCAGATCAGGGATGCATAGGGTTCCCAGCTGTTCTTTTTTCTTTCAAGGGCTTGTTACTTTTATCACTTTACTCTTCCAGCTTTTGTTTAACTTGAGGCGAGCAGGTATTTCCCTGTCTTCTTTGGGTCTTGGAATTCCAAACGTAAAATTCCATTACAGGATAGTGTTGCCCGTGTTGGCAGTTCAACCAGTCTGTGTCAATGGTGTATAAGAACCTGAAAGACTGTATCGGGCAGACTAACCAGTGGCATAAACTACCTTGTCCAAGCTGAAAATGTCAAACTGAATAATGACTGTGTGGATCATGGGAAGTCCATTTTCCAGCTTTATCTGTCTAGTAGTCTGACAGTGACTTTCAGCCCAACAGCATGGGTAAGTCTATGAAAAAGCCTGTCAAAACACAGTGTACTTCATGTTCCCTGTCACCAGAGTGCAGTGGCAAGTTAATGGAGGGAACTGGGTCATCAGATTTTGGAAAGGAGGTGGTTTGCTTTGAGAAGTGTGGGAATCTGTGGAGGTGGTTCCCATTGTGAAAGTCCACTCTTGATATGATCTTTGATCTTAATACCTATATAGTCTCAGATCACAGTAACTTCTCTATGATGTATTACATACAGATGTTCAGCAGGGAAGAATAATTTTCAAAAGGATTTAATTTTGTCTCTTAAAGATGCAAGTACCTTTCTTTCTTTTTTTTTTTTTTTTCCTTACCTTAAATCTTTCCTAGTGATTATTTAGTTGTGTCCTCATTTGTTGGGTCAAGCCGAGCTGTAGCCAGTCAGCGGGGAAATTCTAATGTCTGTTTATAGGGCAAGCGTAAAAACTATCTGTGTATACAGTGTATTAAAAATAATATATCTAGTATATCACTTTTCATTCATCAGATCACAACACTGGTCTTGAATCTAGAACAATACAACACATTCTAAGGGCCAGGATAACCTCACTTGACATCTCTAAGGTTGTATTTAATGAAGAGCTGTGTAATTACTGCCTTTGTTATGTAGCTTGAGATGCTGAGATGTTTCAGTTTGTACCAGTTCCTTTGGATCAAATTTGCGTCTGTCTGGTAGTGCTGCTTCTGCTTGTCGTGGTGGTGGCTGTGACAGCTGGGAATGCTAGTGGACAAGCCTCATCCCAGCAGCACGTCTGACTCCTTGTTTCTTCCAGTGAAGAGAGGTGATAGAACTGATGTCATTTATACAGTGTCCAAGGACATCCCGTGTGGAAGTATCTTCTGATATGATTAAATAATTGCATAATTAGATGCTTTTTCAACTCTGTTCAATGTATACAGCAGTCAAAAACCTCCCACTGACAGTACTGGTGTGTGCTGTATTGCTTCTGCAATACCTTACCTACCACCAACAATATTGCCTCGATAATTAGCATGATTCAAAACCAGTGCTCATTTTGCAAATTCTTGTCATTCAGGATTTTGTTTTCTAAAGCAATTTCAATTTGTATTCCAGGATTTGTAGGTAATAGAGATGTACAATATCATCTGCATTCGCTCTTAGGATTAGTAAATAATAAGTAGGTATCAGTCACTTTCAGAATGTCACGTTCTTCACCATGACAAAATCAATAAAAATGGGTCCAAAACATGCTGTTCCTTTGTCATCTTATAGGAGCTTTAACAGAACAGTCTGTATTGAGTCAGGCTTTTCCTGTTTGTAAAAACAGAAAACGTGATGCAACCCCAAAAAGCAATTTAACTCCACCCCAGTAGTCAGCCTTACCCCTGGAATAGTCAGAGACAATTGTGTCATGCCTTAAAATGCCTGCCTTGCAAAGGACACACTGCTTGTTCCTCATGCTTTCACAAACCTAATTCAAGCTGTGACCGTAGTGTGCTTGGCTTCAAGCTTCCATTTCAGACTTCATCTTCTTTTTGTGTGCTGATAGCCCTCGAGTGACAAAATAACATCTGCAGGGAACACTAAGGCAGCTGATCTCGCTGGAGCTCTTAGTTGTCAATGAGTGCTGTAACCAGGCTGAAGCCCAATTTGCAAAAAATACAGAACTACAGAAATACCACAGAAATACATGCTGAGTCCTGCTGGGCTTACAAGTTAAGACAGATTCTCACCCACATTTCCAGTGAGCAGCTCAGCTCTGAAAGAGTTTTGTATTTCATGGAGCCTGGGTACTCAACAGTGGCTGTGTGCAGCGCCACCTCATATCCGTGTGTATCTTGGGATGTACAAATTCGAAAAAACAGCCATCCTCAAAGAGCCTCTCACAGAGTGGAGTTTCTGCAGAGCCACGTTTTCTGTGTCACACTACCTAATTCCCAGAGCACAGAGTCAACCCAGCTCCAGGTACATGCAGTGTGATACAAGTGCAGAGACACTCTTGAAGCTCTGCTGGAGTAGGCTCAGGTCTAGCGCAACCCAGGAAGGCTCTGGAAAAATCTCAGCACTGCTGTTTTTTACTGCCCACGTAATCCAGGTTTTTCAACAAGCCAAATGATCCTTGCTCCTTATCTCCCTGATTGTTGGAGAGTTACCTGCCTGCATCACACTCTATTTCCAAATGGATGGCATTCTTACTTTAGATGTTTAATGAGAAAAAATAATGAAAACACCACTTCACTGTAACCAGCTGACCTAGTGCTGTTGCTGAAACTGTTCTGCCCTTTATATTTGATTTTTTTTTTTAAATGAGCTCTGCTCATGAAGGTAAGATCATCTTCCTGACTCATTATTCTTGTTGAGACACTCTAGCCAAGCTTCTGCCTTCCTCCTTCATCTGCCCTTGTCCATCACAGTGAACACAGCTTTCCTGTTCCATCCATTGTAATTCATTTTATATTATTGTGACATCAGTTTGTGCAGTGCAAGTGAGGTAACATATTCACTTGCCTAATTTTTTTCTTCTGTTCTCTGATTACAGCCTTATTCATAGAGGAAATGCTCTGTCAGAATCCACAGGCTGCTCTCTTTTCTTCCCCACAGATCATCCTGTAAGAGTTTCTTCTGCCTTGGTCCCTGCAATGCACAGCCAGGCAACCAAAGACTAGAGAGCTGGCAAGTTGAGATGATTCCTTACTGTTCAAAGCTATCTGTTATCTCAGTCTCTTAACACTACTCTTTTGTTTGTTTACCTTTGTACTTTGTCATCCTCCACTGTGAGTTGGGCAGGAAGGATACTGCTTTTGTTGGACAGTTGGAGCACCTTACTTGTTTGGAGACTTCGGGCACTAATATTAGATAATTAATATGCAATTAAAAAGGCTTTCTAGTGTTGCATTATTGTTTATGTTTGCTGTTGAGAGGAAGGAAAGAGGAGAGTTACCATCAGTTATGAGGAGTAGAATAGCTTTTACTTTCCAAAGCAGAAAAATATGGAGCATGCTTTTGTTTGTCCATCCATATAAAATCCTAATCAATTTTGTACACGTATATAGGCAGGCAATAAAAAAGGAAGAATTTTGCTGTCACCCATTTTTGTTTTCATATCCGGAGAGAACTCAAGAATGCCTAAAATGTTTGTCCCACATTTCATGCAAAAAGGAGGTATTTTTGTCCTCATTGCAGGGGAGAGAAAAAGACAAAAAATTAGTCTTCAGAATAAAGGATGTCAAAAGCTATTATGGGAAAAGAAAGCCTTTTCCCAAAGCAACTGCTTAGCTGCCTTAACAGCAGCAGTGTTTGTTAGCATTAGTCACAGCTGGTTTGCACCTCTTGCATTGCCCCCCTTGCACAGGATACAAATGGAAAACCTTCATTAGAACTTAATGTCGTATAGCTTAATGACACACTTCTAGCCTGTTCTTTTGTACGTTTTGTGTCTTAATAACTTTCACAGTTTAATGAGATTTAATAGTCTGTGTGCTTATTTCTGCAGGCACCCTAGACAAACATGTAGAACTAGAGAAACTTGTGGCCAAGTTCCTTGGTGTGGAAGACGCTATGGTGTTTGGCATGGGCTTTGCAACTAACTCGATGAATATTCCAGCCCTTGTTGGAAAGGTGAGTACTTCCTTCAGGAACATGTAGAACAATCATTTATTAATTGTTTTAACTACTGTTGCAGTATTCTGGGCTTTCAGTAAGTGGAAAGGCTTGATCGAGGAACTAAGTTTGGTATCAGGAATGTGCAAGTCATAAAGCTGATGACCTTGTGACTTTAAATAGGCTCTGTCATCATCTGTGCTAGCGATGAGTGTTGCTATCACACATACCTAACATCTGTTCAAGGATCAGTGATATGGCTGTCTAGCTCCTCTTAGTGAAGTTGCTTCTCCCTAAAAAGTAAGCAAATGTTGAATCCCATGTCCAGGTGTTGTGGGATGAAGTATTTGGGCTACTTGCAGAGATTTTGCCCAGCTGCCTGTGACAAAAGATAATGATTAGCATAGTGTTTGCAACACTTTGAGAAAAGAAAAAGCACAGTGCTTAGCATTCCTGGTGAAGAGAGCTCCAGCCAGCCCTGCGAAGAAAGCCGGCAGGAAATGCAAGTCTAAAGCTGCAATCATGTTACAGAAGTTGGGTTCTTGGTGCTGAAGGGACCTCATCCCCAGTTTGGAGTGCCTAACTCAAAGGCATGGATATCTATCCATCATTCTGCCTGATAATTCCGGATATCAGAAGCAGATGCACTGTGCTGATAGCTGGGAAGTGGGGAACTCCTCCTTGGCTCGTCCAGCTGTGGAACTGTATGAAGTGTGCCGTGCAAGTACAAAACATGACCTCCCTCTTCGTGGAAATGGAATGAATTCAGTTTGTGGTGTATGACCAAGACTTCTTCTGAAACACCAGCGCAGAGGTGAAGTCACTTCTTCGCTCACTGTTGAAGATGGATGCAGATTTTGCAAGAGATCTCTAAAATACACGTATACAAGTGTTGGGCAGGGAGAGTTGTTTCAGCTGCCCCGAACATGAACTTCAGTCTGCAGCAGTGCTGGAGAACCTGTCCAGCAGTTTCAAAGGGAACAGATGCAGAGAATTAATTACGGTAAATTAATGAAATTGCGGGTATACAGTGTGAGATACTTGTCCCTTGCTTAGCTGTAAAACAATTTTCCCTCTCTTACCTGACTTCATGTAGAGATTCAAGCTTCTGTCAGAGGTGGGATATTTAGATATAAGTGGCACAAATAAAGATATTACTCTATGGGTTGTATTTTTTTTCTTGACAATTCAGTATATATTATTATACAGTATTATTATATGTTATATCAATTACAAATATTATTCAACTACCCTATGTTTGAGAGATTTACTCCTATGTTTTCCTCTATAATTAAGCCTAGCAGCTACATTTTCTTGTCAAGATGTATAAAGAACACACTTACAGTTAGTTCTGCATACCAGTCTCTAGGGAGATTGTGTGAGTATCCCTCAACCTAGGCCTAATCCATGATTCCAGAATAAGTTTTTACTTAATGATGTGTTGCCCTTTGGGTAATGAAACACAGCAAAACATGTTTAATAGAAAGCAGAGCTAAACAAGGGGTCAAGCTTGAATTTCAACTGTGAGTCCTGCCTCTTGTTAATATAATATACAAATTTACTTCTCCCACATTTCTATTTTTGTTTCTAAAAACAAAAGTAGTTTTCAACTGTGTTTAATAAAAAGTATACAAAGGTCAACTCTATATGCATTTACCAGAGAAAGACTCTGGTTCCTAAACTTTCACCCACATCTTAATGGAGGTGGGACTTGGAAGGCATCGATCTCTCCTGGTCTCATTTCTGCAGTCCAAAGTGCTGATGTCAGTCCAGCCTCAGTATTACTCCTCCTTACACTACTGTCATACAGTCTTTATTTCTGGGGTGGTGGCTGCATTTTCCTTACAACTCAAAATGGGCTGTAGACAGGTGATGGAGGAAGCAACATTACCTGATTTTACTATAAAGCAATCAATCTTTAATAGGGCTCTTTGCTGCTTGTCAGTTACAGGAAATATTTGACCCCCATGCACCACCCGGGGGGTGCCTGAGAATCTGATCCCACTGTTTCTGCCTGCCTTTGCAGTGCAACCTGGCACCTTCAGGAAAGTGGCAGAAAATTCATTTTATGTTTAATCGTTACAGCTTAATTGGTGCAATCCTCTATAACAGACACGTGTGTGTGCTGGCGCAGACATGCACACGTGTCAGCAGCCTCCCAGTTCGTGCAGATGCTCACTGTACTCCTTCTCCACAGGGCTGCCTCATTTTAAGTGATGAGTTGAACCACACTTCTCTCGTTCTTGGTGCGAGGCTTTCAGGTGCCACTATTAGAATCTTCAAGCATAATAGTGAGTATTGAAGTTGAAAAAATTTAGAGGCAGAGATGTTCACACCTCAAAGGCAAGAATGCTTTCTTTCAATGCTTACTTTGCTGTCAGTTCCCAGATGATACTTTAGTCCAGGCAGGAGGATCAACTGCTTAATATTACGAGTCATTTCTGATGGGAAAAATTAATAGTGCAATACTGTAATTGCTATTGTGTCTTTTTGACTTGCTGAATGACTGTGTGCTGTCATAAAAGTTTTATTGTTGTTGTCATTGTAGCGCAAACAGTAGAAACATACTTACAAAAACATGCCTCTGTTTCCAGCAGGTTCAGTGAAACCAGAACTACCTTAACATGGCATTCCTTTGAAGCAGTTACTCTGAATTCCCAGGGATCTAATAGCAAAGATGCAGATGGTTATATCAAGAGCATCATCCCAAATATTCTTTGAAATAGAATTTTAGTCTAGAAATCACACATTCACTTTGCAATTGTATAGTTATCTTCTAAAATGCTCATGCTCTTTAACTTTTATTATTTAATGCTGCTGTGGTTACTGTCAGATGTTGGGACTGCCTTTGATGACAAGACCTTGTTCTTTTCCCGTATTTCCCATTGCACTTCCCTTTTCTGTCCTTACTGCTGCCACCAGGTAGCGACTGCAAGAAAGGTTTAGAACCTAGAGAAGTGGTGAGAAATCAGAAGAAAGGTCTGATTACCTTTCTTAATAGCTAATACAATCCCTTCTCTTTATTAAGTGTTCAGCCCCAAGGGAGCAAAAACGAATTATGTATATGCTGTAAAAGGTCTAAGGACAAGTTGGAATGAAAAGTACACTATAATTATAAACTAAGATGTTGTTATAGTTAATATCTATTCATAATTTGGGCAAAAAGCAATTTCTGAAGATCATTCAAGAATTAAAGACCATCTGAACACGAATATTTTTCCATAATTAATTATTCATAGATTAACCTGTAGCATACCCCAACTTGGTCCGCTTCCACAAATCTGGATATAGTAAGCATGGTTGCCACACCAGTCTTTGCTCAACTTTTCCTTGGTTGTTCAAGGCCTTATCCCATTCAGTCAGCCTCTTGCAGGTTGACCTCTTACTACCCAAATCCAAATGTTCTCAGCCTCCCCACCCACCTATGCTGCGTGCAGTCCAGCTGCCTTGTGTCACTTCCCACATCATTTCAAATCACATTCCAGTTTGAGGAGTGTATTACTCTCAGCTGTGAAGATATCACCCTGAGCTGTCGTGCTTGCTTTAAGGGATTCGGTTTCTAACCATCCCTCAATATTTCATTCCCCTCCCCAGAACCTGATACTTAACCAGCTTCTGTTGTACTGACAGTAAATTAAAGCTGATGCTCTTCTGTATAATGTGTGAACCTAAAAATAATAGTGAGCTACCCAAACAGCGCTAATCCAGCACTGGAAAATGCAGACAGTTCCTTTAAGGATCTTGGCAAACCTCAGTGGAAGCCCACTCACATGGAAAAACTTTGGAAAAACTCATTGGTTTCTAGATTAGAGATACTTTTTGCCAAAAACAGTCTTGTATGCCATTGCTGAGATATCACCTTAACTTATTTCCAAAATGAAACTGTGGAGAGTTTTGCAAGTACTGTTTGGAATTGAGTGACAGCTTTTGTCACAATTTTGTAGTCTTGAGCCTAAGCTGCATTTAGAGAGCACTTCGTGTGAGGAAAATTCACATGCTCATGCTTTCTCTTAGCCCACTATCAGTCTCTCAGCTTGTTAGTTCCATGGCTTATGGTTCTGTCTTTTAATATTTCCTTAATCATACCCACGAGATACACATCTAAAAATCTATACACTAACATCTAAAATCAGACGTGCAGAGATGTATGTATGTGCCTTCTGCTTTGGAGGAAATAGGAGGAGGAGAGATAGGGGGAGATAGCAGTGGAAAGCATAATCCAGCAGGAGCTGCCTTTGTGCGATGCATGGTTTCACCCAAAATGAAGCAGACAGCCTTGTTCTCTCTGGGTCTGTCAGGGAGTAGTGTAATACAAGTCAGTACAGCAAATAAATTAAGGACCAAAACTGTATTAATTAAGTAACCAAAACTTCCAGCTTGGGTTGGGAGGGTTCTTTTCAGCTAGACTGATGTTTGTTTTGTTGGAGCTGTGTTGCTTATGCTCCCAGATTCATTCTTGCCAATGTGTGGGTACACGACATATACAGGCATGCCCAAATTCTCAGAGTGTGCTCGTGCTGCCGTTGTCATGCTTCGGAATAGGGGAATTGAGCCCTGCTCTGTGTCACGCTGCTTGATGTGAAAGCAAGGCTCCTTGTGCTGTGTTGGCCCTGGGCATGAATAGAAAACTTTGCACTTTAAGTTACTGCTTTAAGATCTTTAATAAGCATTAATTTCACCATCAGGTTCTAACAAGCGTATAAACATCTCTCTTCTTTCCTTTCCCTGCTTTGTTATGGAAAAACTATTTGTCAGAGAAAAATTGTACAAAATTTTGTTCTATGATAAAAATATTTCACAGGAAAGAGGGTAAAATCTACCGTTTTAAACTTGCTATGAAACACTTTCATCTTTCAAAGGCTGTGCTACAGCTAATTCTGTAAAACTGTGTTATTCTATTTCAAAGCATGTAATCTGTAATATTGGATTGATTTGTCATCTTTCAAAAGTAAATAATTACTCTGATTATTAATAGAAAATTGTTTCATTTGTAAGACAAGAAGGAATCTCTACCTATTACCTTAATTATGTATATTGTAGTTCTTATTCTTAATAATGTAGTTCTTATTCTCACAAAAATTAATGAAGTTCTGTTTCAGTAAGTGAGTAGCTTTCTTAGACATTACACTTTCCATTAAAAATCTGAGTAGTTTTTCTGGACAAATTTCTTAGACCTCTATGCTTTTCCTAGATGAAATAGAAGGAATCCGGATGTCTTTCCTTTTTGACAAAAACATTGCACAGGTGTATGAGAAGGTTTTCAAGCCTTAAGGTGAATAATAGAACAAAAATGTGCTGTGGGACCTCTAAGTCTGTTTTTATTTGGACATAGGAATGTGCCCTGCATCCTGCCTGCCAGTGAACAATCCCTTTCTTGTAAACAGACAGGAATTTACAGGCCTGGCCTGAGAGAAGGACACAGGCACACACCTAGAGATCATCCATGTGAGAGAAATGTAAGAGAATATTCCATCTTAGCCCCATAACTAAAAAACTACTGAACAGGGCCTTCCCTTCCTGTGGGCTCCCATTAGCACTGTCTCTAGTCTTCACTCTGCCAAGGTCATAGCAGCATTGGCACAGGGGTCTCGGCCTTTAAGGGAGTTTTCCTGTGGCAGACGTTAGTGAGGTTTTGTGGGTGCAAGCAGCAAAGTTCAGCTCCCTGGAGCCCCTGCTCTGAGTAACAGGTCTAGGGGATTTTAATTTTTTTTTTCAACTTTATTTTAGGGTCTAAGCAGTCCTAAATGTATGCACTAGTGGACTAAAATCATTCTGGCCTGTCCATAAAGGACCTGCCTTTTGTCTCCCCTTGTGTGGTGTGGACACCACTCAGGTTACCATTTCCCAGGCAGTGATTTCTTTGGGAAGACAGGAAAGAGCTGCATTGCTGCCCTGGGAATGCAGGCAGCAGCACTCTCCGACAGCCAATATGCAGTGGGAGGAGGCGGGAGGCTAAAACCTCTCCCCGCCACTGGGGCAGTAGTGGCCTGGCCTTGGTTAGTTTTTTGCCAGAAGGTGTCTGATGTTACCCCTCACCTGCCCTGGGCTCCAGGGAGTCTCTCCCACCTTCCCCCCACCCCGGCATGGGGGTCCTTCAGCTAAATGGGAGCTAAACTCAGGTGGTTTTACTTCCTGGCTCAGAGAGACTGACTTATCACCTGTTGGTTTTTAGCTTTTTTTTTAATTTCTAAGGCAATCTTTTAAGAACACCATACATTTAAAAGCCCCTTTTCAGGACCTCTGACCTTTACCTGGTTAAGTATTAGCCAAAATCCTTGACCCTTCCAATAAAACCTGAAAAGCAAAACCAAATATTTAACCATTAATCAATCCGCCTGTGATTTTATCAAGGGGTTTCTCTCACAGCAGTTCTGGGTCTTATACTGGTATCAGGTGTTCCTTCAGTGAACAGATGAGGGTGTTATGGACTAACTATATCCAAGTGAGTTCTGTTCTTATCAGCCTGTAAAAGAAGGCACCATACAAGGCTTAGAACTTCTTTATTCTTTCTAATTCTACTACATTTTTCCCATGTAGCATCAAGCAACTCAGTCACAGTCCCATTTTCAGGTTTAGATTAGCAATTGCATGAACAGTCTGTGGGAATGTTGTGACAAGGTACAGAAATCAGGCCATGGGGGAGAAAATATTTCCAGTTCTCTTCATTGCAAGGGCATTTCACTGAGCAATCAGAACAAGGGATCCTATGAGGAAGTCAGGGAATTGCAAAGCATAACCAAGCACCTTGGTTAGGTGAAAATCCAATCTCTAATCTGGGGCTTGAATCCACATCTGAAATGGGAGTCAGGGCAATACATTCCTAGCTCCTCCTTGTGCACCTTTTCAGTGTTGTGAAAGTGGTAAGGGACTTTTTAGTTTCTCACAGATCAAGTGGTTGATGACAAGTGTGTGATGCAGGTGTGAGCTGTCCAGGTTACCATACAAAATACAGTTTCCAACTTGGACAACAATTGTGAATTTATTTTAATCCAACTCTGGCATTTCTCAGTCTGCTCAGTCAAATTACTGCTTTGGAGTTCAGATACAAGTGCCATGAAGACACCTTAAAGACAAAGAACAGCTACCTGGAGGAGTTGTAGTTAATACTGAAGGAACTTCCTGGTGGCAGAAGGCCTTAATTTTTCAGTGTAAATATATTCTCTGGCTAAAAAAATAGAAAAGAAAAGGAAAAAAAAAGAGAAAAAGCAAAGTAGAAAACTAAGTGCAACTAATCAAGCAAGCAAATAAAATAGGGAGGAAATGAAAGGGATAGATAAACAGGCAAAAACGAGAAAGAGATCTCTTTGGTTACAAAACCCAGAGAGTTTGTGGTGGCTTAGTACAGGACGGTTCCTTAATTTTATTTTTTTTTCCCCAAGTATGTAGGTAGGCCTTGAATTTCAGAAGGGAGGGCAGTGTTATAGCTATTACAGAGCAGGATGAAAGGCACATTACCCACTAAAGTTTTGTGCTCCTTGAAGCCTCTGGCCACTATCAGAGACAAGATTATTGCTCAGATAGGTGGACTGCAGCCTAATCCAGTTGGGCGTGTATTTGCCTGTGACACATACAGACGCCGCCACGGCAAGGAGACTGGTCTGTCCTGCTCCCTGCACGCTGTGTCTGCGTTTGCCCTCTCTGCTTTGAGTAAGCCACGTCTGACTTGCCAAGTGGGAACAGGGAGCTTTCTTGAGCCGGTGCCCTTTGCATTCAGAGAGATCAGTATTTATTGAGGGGCAGGGAGGGCAGTCTCAGGCTGTCAGCGTGGCTGCAGTGATCACCGCTCCCACGTTCCAAACAAAGATATTCGTGTGTAGCCACAGGGTCTGCACGAACTTGCATGAGAGTGCAGGTGGGGAGAAACCGAAAATCAGAGTTACAAGCTCAAAGCGAAAAGCAGAGTGTGACAAGAGTAGTAGCAGCCTGTTTATTTTAATTAAACAGGATTCAGCTGACATCACGCAGGCGGCTTCCAGCCCACGCAGAGGAATGGTGATGACATCCCCAGCATTGCAGCGTAAGGATGAGGGGTGGAGACGCTGTGTCTCCCTGAGCGTGCCGTGCTCCCGCCAGGAGCTTGGTGTCCCACCTGCACTGGAGGCAGCATGACACGCTGCCTGCCCATGTCCAGACTCGCTCCAGCCCCCTGGCAGTTTGTGTTGCTGGTGTTTCTCTTGAAGTAACTCTGAATGATCCCAAACAAGGATTATGCAAGTCCACCAACCCACTGGTAGATCCACTCTTGCTTCTTAAGAAACTTTATCCTCCGTATCTGGACAAAATGCTGTAAGGAGAAGGTGGAAAGTGAAACATGGATAGATTTGGTTGTGCTTTGGCTGACTGATCAAGTCAAATTCTCAACACCACCTCCTGGGCTGGTGAGCGGTTGTTGGCCATTGCCGCTGAAAACCCTGGGCTGGTGATGGTCAAACAAGGAAGGACTGTTATTCTCTCTATAACTGGTTACTCAAGACGGACTCATGCAGCTCATCATCTTGATGTCCTAATGTCTCTCAATCTAACTACATTTAATGGGTAAATAATTTGATATATGAAAGTCACCTGCGGTTGCACTGTTGTTTTTCCTGCTGTTCAGTATATCCCACTTTCTGAAAAGCCTAAGCACAAGCATACAGAGCACTTTGTCTTCACTTTGAAGAACAGAAGCAGCCTTTTGTGGAGAATATTTAAGGTTACAGATTTTTTCTTCCTACCTATTTCCTCTTTCCAAATGAGGCACAGAGTCAATAGGTCAGTAAAATTCATTTTCACCTGAACAGATTATGTGTTGACTATTACAGGCTTCAGAAAGGGTCACACATATATGTTTTTCAGAATGAGACATCAAAAAGAAAGTGAGATAGCCCTGACCCTGAAAACAGACGTGTTTTTAGCCTGTACTCCAGCAGGACTATATTATGTATAAAATCAGGGAAGCTTGTCCCTCAGAGAGGTTCTCCCCAGTCTGTGGTCTCATGTTCCAGTAGTTTGTACATGGCTATTCACAGCCATGTATTTTTGACAACAGAATTATATACATTTCACTTCATCTCCTCTTTCCTTTTTTTTTTTTATGTGAATATGTGCTAAAACAACTGAATATTCAAGCCATACTTTTAGCTCAGAGGCAAAGTGACTTCCCTGAAGTCAAGAGCCAGTCTGGACTGACACATAGACAGAACACTGAATTGAAAAACCCTGTGTGATTCAGAAGAGGGTTTCAAAGGTCCCAAAAAGGATTTAGATGGCAGTGACATCAGTAGAGAATAATTCCGTGGAGAAAAGGGGGTGTCCAGATTTTACTGTGAGCTCTCTGTCATCCTGAGGGAGCCCTTTGAGAGTTCTAACTATTGCCTACTCAAAACAAAAGAAAACGTGAGCAGCTGCAAATGCTCAGCTTGGTTATAACTTTCCCTTATAAAGCACCGAAGAACTTTTATTTCCTTGATTGCCATCTAGTGGAAACTCTGCTGTCTGCATTGCATTGTTCCTAACAGCATTTCCATCTCGGAGCTCACTGAGCTGTGCAGGCGATTGCACCACTGAAATAAGGGGCAACTGATATTGTTCATGCCTATTTTGTGCTCTGCAGAGTACAGCAAGGACTTGCTTGGTCCTTGTGGCGGCGTGGCAGGTGCAGAGTGGCAGTTTTGTTGCTGAGAACTTTACCTTCCACCAGCATCACTGAATGTTGCTAGGAAGAGATGAGGCATCAGGATGTGGAAGAGTTCTGGTCATAACCTGGCCATCTCTCAGGGCACAGGTTACTCACGATGGGCAGTTCATATGCAGATGACCCCATTCCCCTCAGGCAGAAACCAAACTATAGGTCAATTTTAATATTTCTAAGGTATATTTTCTTTGCTTGGGACAATTCATTTTACATATTAACTTTGTGCTATCGTAGTAGGTTATATCAACTGTGTTAAGATGTGTTGCTGAAGCAAATGGAGTTATATTGTGAAAAAATGCCATTGATTTTCTCAGCCCACAGTTTGAGCTGATCTGTAGTGTTCCTTGGGGTAGTATGAGACTCTGTAGGATGTTCTTGGAAAACATCTTGAAATACCAATCCAAATTCCTGAAAAGTACCAGAATAATTCATTTTGAACAATGTCCATTCATTGGAGACACCAGAATGATGGTGCATTGAGAACCACATTTCACCTGAGCTTGATTTCTGTGGTGGTTTTTCTTGCTTCTTCCATATTTTTCAAAATTTCAATGGCTTTCCTTCAAGAATTTTTTTTAGATGACCCACACTCAGCCCTTAAGAAAGCAGTTAAGGATCATAACCTTGTTCCAGGCTTCCTTATATTGAAGTTCCATGAGCACCAAGCATTTAGGCACCAAATTAGTGTATCCATGCCACGTGCTTGTATCCACTGTCTGTTCCTTTCTCATCAGCAACCTTCCACTTGCTTTCCTTCTTGAGAAGAGCAAGGCTTCTCTTGCTGCCATCCTGATGTGCTTCATGCAGCCTTGTCAAAACCTTTGCTGAAGAAATGCTTGTTGTTCATGAGCTTGTGACTGGAAAGCAACCAAAACTCGCTATTGAAGCCTTGATAAATTATGACTATCAGCAACCCCTACACAGAACTGCTGGCAGTTAGCCTCAGTTACTGAAGCAAAGTGATTCCCTTTTGCCTTTAAATAAAAATGTATGCTGAGGATTTCTACAAGTTTCCCAGAGCAGGTGCATAACTGGAAGCTTTTTATAACTCTTTTTGTCACTAGACTGCATTCACACCAATAAACGAATTGTTAGGTCTTGCCTGCTAATAACGGAAGTTTATCTTTAGGACACATTTTTTTTTAATGTTGTCTTTTTCTGTATAGGAAAAATAGCACCCAGGAGAAAATTCGAAGTTCTTGAGCAAAATCTCTGTTAATGTTTTTCCTTCCTC
>VYZQ01010843.1:0-16467 GCA_013400655.1 Mystacornis crossleyi
TTTTTTTTTTTAATCTAAATTCTTCTGATATTTTACATACTGGAACTTAAGGGGAAAGGAAAGAAAACAATTGTCTTCTAAACAGCTAAGGGAACTATGTTGTAAATTTAACTGTAGTATTTGAGTTATTCATAAGTGCACAGAGCTAAATCAGAGGCATTTTTCTTTAGCCTTCATGGGATTAAAGATGGTTCAAATATAGCAGGAGCTAAATCCTGTCGGCAAAAGCATATCTAACTGGTCAGACAAAGGCAATATCTGAGAAACCAAATCTCATTGACCACAGCTTGTTCAAGCTAGCCTAGATTAAATGTTTTGAGCACTGTCATGCTGTTAAGAAGGCAAAATGGCCCTTAAGTTGTTGAGTTTTTCCTAAAGAATATCCTTGTCTTTTTACTGATGCCATTTTGGAAATGAAAGTGAACCAAAGTATTCCTGTAGCGGTGGATTGCAGTGTCACCCCGTCCCTGGTGCGGGGCTGTCCCTCTCTCTCCTTCTCTGAGAGCAGGTTGTGCCCCCGCCATCCGCCCTCCCTGTCCCTCCTTGTGCTTCCCGTCACTGCCTTGGGCTGCTGAGTGGGGAATTCCCTGAGCTGCTCTGGTACAGCTGGTGTGCTCTTAGTCACAGTGGGAATGAAAAAACGGAGAGGGAGAAATGATGCGGTATTTTTAGAATTGGGGTAATTCTCTTGGCCGAGGGGAAGGCTCTGTTTTTGTTAATTGGTTTCAAATCTATGTTGTTCTAGATCAAGATCGTATTTTTAAAACTCTGCCCTGTCCCTCCTGCGAACTCCCCCCTCCTCTCTGCTGTGCTGTGAGCCCTGGCCTCTCCTCTCTATGCCTTGCCCTGGGGGGTACCAGCTTGTCTCTGCCCCATCACATGCCACGATTGCTACAGCCCGGCCCTGCTGCCCATCCACATTTGCTCCAGTACAGTCTCATGGGGCTGCCAGTGAGGAAACAGGGGAGGAGAGAGAGAGAGACGCAGGATGAAGCATTCCTGGCACGGCGTGTGTTTGTCAGCACTCAGGGCTGGTACACTTGAGTTCCTCTCCTGGATGTGTGTGTACCTGTTCTGGGCAGGATGGGGCAGAACCCCCTGCTGCTGCCCCCTCCTCCTGTCGGAGGGCCCCGGGGCCAAGCGTGTAAGTGGCATCTTGCTCTGCTTCCAGCTATTTCATCCACAATCCAAACCTCTCAAGATAAACACCCCCCTCAGTTCGTCTGAAATTTTAAGAACACAGGTTGTCTAAACCCTGCTGCCTTCGCACCACCCTTTCTTGCTCTCGTTGTAGCAAAGAGCAGAGCGTAGAGCCGGGGCTTGCGCTGGCCCCTCGCAGACACGGCCGGGGTGATTTGCTCGGCAGAGCCCTCGCAGTCGGAATTTTGGTTAGACACAGACAGCCGTGGGGGGAGCACAGGGGTGGAGTGACTCATTTGTAGAAGAAGTGGGATAATAAGCTCACAGCGCATGATGGCTGATTGTTCTCAGGCGGTCTGTGGGTATTATGGCAAGGGTGGGCTTTGAGGAACCATTCAAGGGCTTTAGTCACTAATATCTAAGTGTGTGTGTGTGTATGTGTGGTATTTTTGGAACAGCCTCTCAGGTAAACTCCCAGTAGCTTTTCTCTAACTCTTCACCTTATCTAATGTTTCCAAGTCTTTGAAATGATGCAGTGTATCATTGAAATAGCATTTGATTAAACTTAAGAGAAGGATCTGCTGGAGCCTCAAACCCTAGAAATGGCAGTTTCATGTTTAAGTGGAAGCTGGAAAGCAAAGATTGTTGCCTTTGGTGTTTTTTATGGCTAAACAGACAGTTTAAATAGGAGCATTATGTGCTAGTTTTGAGAATTTGGAAAGCTTTTGAGACTGGTAAGGGGTCTAAATCATGGCATAGAGATTTAACTGGAGGTGAAGCAGTTGCTACTGCAGCCCTGAGCCTGGAATTGCACTTGGAGCGTGGTGCCTGCTCCAGATGCAGATGCATTCTTGCAGCTGTTGCTGCTTTGCAGCGAAGGTTCAGTTCTAACATTCCTGACAGCCAGGCTGTTTTCAGTTGCCTTACTCATCTCCAAGTCTTCCTCAGTTCAGACATTTTCTGTAAGAGGCAAAAATCAGAATCTGGAAGTCTCCGAGAGATGAGGATGGAGAGGAGTTGCAGCCAATTGATGCATTCAAGTTTCATCCACTGTACAGACACTTTTAGTGTTGCCTCAGTAGCTTAGTTGTAGTGTCAAATATTTCTCTTTTTGTCTGTGTTAATTTATTGATATTTTAAAAACTTAAGTTGCGTTTTTTCCCTCGAAGTTAATTTAACGTTGACGTCGTACGTGTAGTATGTGTTTAGATGTTTGAAATATTTATAACATTTGAGTCTGTTGTCTTCAGTGAAATTCCAGGGGGTGAATTCTGTTCACTGTGCCAACAGTGAGAAATGATGTGAGAAATAATTTTGACAAACGTTGCGTTGTTTCTCAGCAGTGCATTGAACATCTTTTGTCATGCAACCGACACAGGCACAGGGGTCCTTCCCATCACAGTCCGTGCTAGGAATGGTCAGGCAGCAAACTTTGCATTTGGATCATTTTCATCCTTGCACACATGAAACGAATCCTCTGCTGGCTCCGTTTGTGTCCGGGTGCTTTGGGAGCAGGGGTGAGAGCATTGCTCAGATAAATGCCACGCTGAGGAGAGGACAGAAATCAAATTGCATCTTCATAAAAACGGGGTTGTGATCTGATTCAGTGAACTAATTTTGAAGTTCCATCTCAAGACTATAAATTTATTTTTTATTAGAGTTATCTGCCTCACTTTCAAATTAAGCTGCTGGAAGGTTCAATTTGCAGGATGCAATTCAGTGGCTTTTTTTAGTGCCATGGGAAGGATTTCTGTACTCACAGCCTCTCAGAAGGTGGTAATTTGCTTCATGTAGAAGTCTTTTTTTTTTTTTTTAAAAGATTACTGGAAGCTTAGGTTGTGATTATGTTGTCATTTTCCAAATGGACTGGGAAAATATATGTGAAATATTATTTTTTTATGATCTCAATCAAGGGACAGTATTTTTAAACTCAACAAAATCTTTTGTGGGAAACAAAAGTTTTGCTATTATCTACTGTCATTTTTAAAAAATTGTTACCAGTTTCTACCAGTCTTTATTTGTTGTTGGGGAGTTTGTACTTGTTTTTAAGTTTGTACTTGTTTTAAGCTTCTTATCACTCAGAAATGTTTCTACTACTTGGAATTCTGACATGGCTCAGTGTCAGAGTGCCAAGGGGCAGTTTTGGATATTTGTCACAAGCCTTTGACAGGAAGAAAGGGGTACTGAGGCACAGAGAATTGCAAGAGACAGAGAATTCCCAATGGCACTGTTCTCTCCCGCTCATATAAAGGCTTTATGTGTGTGAATCCTAAATTTCAGTTTGTCTGTTCTGAAAAAAGACATGTCCAAGGCCTGGATGTGATACGAGATGGAAACATTCAGTGTGCAAATTCAATATGCAGATTTTTGGCAATTTATCGTGGTGTTCCCAAGTGCTGTGATGGTCAAGGCAGTAACTCCATGAGTCAGGAAGTCTGAAATATTTCAGTCTGATCTGACTTCCCATCAGGGTTTGAAGTTGACAGAACTCCTAATTCAGATTGGTGCTCTAAAAAAGCATTTCTTAGGAACCAGTATGTGAGCATAGGAATCTGCCTTCAGACTTTACAGACAAAAGACCCTTCTAAATTCTTTCTGATTCATCTGTTTTAAATAATTTTAATTTAGTAAGAGGAGGTGGAGATTTTGGAGGGCTTTTTTTGGTTGTTTTAGCACACGTTTGGTTCTGAGTTCTTGAAGCACCTGCTGAAGCATTTGCCTTATTTTATTGTTTGGTTTAGAAATGTTTCTTCTTCCCTTCCATGACTTTGGAGAATGCGACACATCCTTCCCGTGGTGTCTTTCAAGATAAACTTGGATTTTAATCCAAATTCATCCAAATGTTATCTTTACTATTCCTTATGCAGAGAATGCTGTGGTGTGTGTGGGGCTGTGGTCAGGCCGGACCTCGGGAGGCTGCAGCTGGTCAGGTTCTACAGACTCCATCAAAGCACACAAGGGGGAATGTCCCATTTTCACTACAGAGCAGTGTGTTCCCCTGGCTTCTAGGGCAATGTCTCATTTCCAGTTGTTATTTCCATTATTGCGTGTGCATTGTGGAGGTACTGCTTTGAAAGAGGTTTCTGCACATAAGCAAAGGCATTTAATACTAAAGGGATGTTTTTGGAAGGGGATAGTTCTCCATAATTAAAATTTAGCAAGTATAGGACGAGATGCAGTTGTGTTTAGAGAAAGAAACTGAAAGTTGTGGCTGATGGAAACAAAGAGAGGAAACCCGCTGGAGGTCGGTCAGAACAATGGAGTATTTAATGTGGGTCATTTTCTTTACAATACACACTTTTTAAAAATGTGGAGTTCACCCTTGCTTTTGCTTTGCTGCTCCCTGGAGGCAGCTCCTCTGAGCCTGGGGTCTCCCACACCCACCCCAAAGGGATTCCCTGCAGACCTGGGGTGACCATCAGCCCCTCATTTGAGTTCAGGTAGTGTCAGTCCGAGTCATGGTTATCTGTCTGAGGTGTTCCAGCCACAGGGAATTAATCTGATGGGATATACTTTGTTTGGTCAGCTTTTCAGGTTTTTTTTTCCCGTGACATTGTTTTCTAGACAGGTGGAATGTTTGTTTATCCAGACAGCTTTGCTGCTGGTTCTCCACGCAGTGTTGAGTTCTGTCATCTGTCAGTTCTTACTCCTATTGCAGAGTGGGAAACAAGCCACAGTCCTTGTCTGCTCTGCAGGCTTTCGCTGTGGCTGCAGATGGAGGTGTTTGTGGGTCTCACCCACATCCCATTTGCATCTCTTGAGCTTTAGCAGTTAATGGAAATGTTAACAGAAGTGATGTTCCTGTGTCCTGGTCCGGGTTGTTTCTTTACAGCCTCAGATGTCCTTCAGCAATCTGTGCAGTCAGAGCTGATCCTCAGGCTGGTGATTTCGTGGTTGTTTCAGCTGAAACCGAACTTGCTAAAGCCATCTTTGTTTTATCCTGAAGCTGTCCTGGGGGAGTGCTGCAATCCCGGAGCTGATCACAGGGCGTGCAGGCTCTGCTCCAGGAGAGCCCAGGAGGCCCCAGGTCCCTACGGGACAGAGCTGTTTGGGGTTGGTAACCGGTGGCTTTATTTGCTGAGAAGTTTTTAGAAATGCTGAAGGGATGCACATTGCGTTAGATACTGCTTGGAGCAGGGGTTTGGAGACGCCGTGTTCAGGAGGAAGGATCGGGGAATGCTCCCCCTGCCCGTGCCTGAGGTGCAGCGTGGAGGGGTTGGAACGGAGCAGGGAGCCCAAACTTTCTCTTCTGACTTCTGTTTATGAATTTGTGAGATGAGGGTAGCAATTTTGTAATTCAAAGCTTTGGCTTCTTTCTGATGGTCATTACTGGAGATCCTTTCGTTAAAAGGTGAAATAAATTCGAGTGGCTCCTCGTGAAGATGAACTCAAGTCTTGCTGGGCATACGCGAGTCGTTCTCAGTGTTACAGAGACCACGTGAACCAAGCAATCAAATGCTTAATAAACCAAGTCATTACTTTTATGGTAAATTGAAAAAAGTTCTTCTGGGATTTCAACTGTAAATGAATCCTTGAAAATCAATAATTAGATTAGTAAAGGATGACATTTTAATATGCTGGCAGGAATATAGAGGGATTTGTCAGGGGAAGCAAAACCAGATTTTGCACTAAAGTGGCTTAGGTATATTTATAGTGCTAGTGATTCTGTGTGTGTGTGTGTGGAATCTTTGGACTATTTTAATATAATGTAAGGCTTTGAGCTTTAGCGAACTCAAGTTGCTCGTTTTATGAAGTTACATTAGTACCACACTGTGAAGTATTTTTAAATATTAGCATTACTGAGTATTAAAAGTATTTCATAAAAACATTTTTTAAAACGTTTTCTGTAGATGCTGTCGAATGAATTGATGTTTAGTGTACAAAGAAATAAAACCTGAGGGCTGTAAGGTACCTGTATGTTTCTGATCACCTCGGTTTTTGAGGGGTTAGGTATTTCTTGAGGTTAAATTCTCATTAAAATCTACTAAAAATACTGGTGCAGTTAATCCTTTCAGAGAACAGAAAGCAGCATTACCTCCAGCCACGCTTTTGAACTGTCTGAAAGGATTTGCAATCGTTGTATTGTCTTGACAGACTCGTGTCTTTAGAAATGCTGTACAGCACAGTCTTTTGCAAGTTCCTATGCTGATACATTTTTCTCCATATGTAACCTTTGAAATCTAGTTTCTATTGTAATTCTAGCATGTAAACACTAGATTCAATTTTGTATTCCTCTAATGAATGCAACAGGATGGAAACACGTTTGCAATTGCTAATGATGAGCTTTTCTACTGTTGTTAATACTCGTGGGAATGTCTTTTCTTCAGGGATTTCAAAATTGTATTCGTACCTTTTTAAATTGTTTTTTTCACATGCTGTTTACAATTAAACCACGAGCATGGGAGGCTGTGCGTGCATGTGCTTTTAGGTTGCTTTGCTGAACGAAATACAGTGGCGTGATCTTACTTTAAAACCTCTCTGTTGCCCAGAGAGGTTGTGGCTGCTCCATCCCTGGAAGTGTCCAAGGCCAGGTTGGGCTGGGCTTGGAGCACCCTGGGATAGTGGGAGGTGTCCCCGCCCATGGCAGGGGGTGGAACTGGATGAGCTTTAAGGTCCATTCCAACCCAAACCACTCCATGGCTCTGTGATGCTTGTTTTTCCTTGTGCCCCCTCCGTCTCCTTGCACCTTTCACAGTTCCTGATACAGCAGAAGCCACCAGTGGGGTTATTCTGGTGTGTTCTGTGGAGATCTGACATCGTCAGAGGTCGTTTTAAGGAGTTTTGTTTGGGAGGCAACCCAGCTCCTTACACAAGCAGTGTTCCAACTGGTAGTTTTTTCCTGTCAGTGAGAAGGCCAAGAGTAGATAAAATCACAGGTGAGGATGTGTATGTGTGTGTTTGTGAGAACTTCGTGCACCTTTTAATGCTGGAGATGGTTTTGTACTGAAAGATGAGAGAGAGCTGTGAGTGTGGAAGCCCTGCTAGGAAGAACTACAGAGAAACCTCCACCAAAGCAGATGAGAAAAGCCAACAGGGGAATTCGAGGCGGTCTGAGGCTCTCTGATGCTGGTTTAGGTCTGACACAGGGGGGCTGTCAGGGTGGGCTCCTCCATGGTCCTCGGCTCTGCTGGGTCTGCTCTGCCTCAGACAAGGGAAGGGGGTTCTCATGCACAAGGCAGCTGAGGAAGAGTTGATGTTGGGGCTCCAGAATTACCTGTGTTGTGCCAACTGAAGAACTGTTGTTAAATACAGGGGAGAGGGGTTCTTCCACCCCATCGTTTTAATAGACATTTCTGTAGCTGATTTTTCAACTACAGCTAATAATAAGAAAAACTACGGTTGAGCCAAAAATGACAAATGTTACTGATTTAAAATAATACTTGCATATTTTTAATTATTAAACGGAACTAGATAAATCGGAAGCATGTAAATATCTGATTCTAAATCTTTGCATAACTATTTCCAAGAGGTAATTTTGCTATGAGCTATTAAAACTCCAAGAAATGTATTATTCCCTTTTGAGATGGTGTGTACCCCAGCTGTGCCATACATCTCTTGGCTTGTTTCCTTTTTGCTGTAGATGTACATACATATATATATATATTTGTGTGCTGTGCAGTTGTACAGTCACTGCCATGTTAAATTGATTGCTTTCAAATAAGTATATCTGTGCATTTTACAAACGTGTGTATGTGTATCCCCAGACAAGCAGTTTAACACCGCAGTGGTTGTACAGTCACAGAGTTTAGGGCTTTGTACAATATGTAATTTTAAGAATGTCAATGTGGTTCTTAGCGGATTTTATAAACACTTTTCTGAATCTGTTATCAGCACTTCCCATCCTACGAGAAACTGCACATTTTTTCAGTGATTGTTCCACTGGTTACATTTTTGTCTGCCATTTGTTCTGGATTGATGTAATCTTGATACTACTAAAATTTCAAGGGCTGTTGACGCATTTCACATAGCCTGGGATTGCCTGTTCTCCAAATATATGGATCATGCATCAACAGTACTAAGTAGCCTTACTGTTTTGCCTAAAAGCCTAGCTAATTTATTTAATATTCTCTCTTTAAGGAGAGGTCTCTGGAAGGGGTGGCATATTTTAGGATGCTCCTTCTCTTTAAAGGGAAACTCGGAATTGACTAGCAGTACTTGTTGATCAGTGATATTATTGTAGCCAAAGGATGCATGGGTGGTTTAATAGGAAGTTTTTGCTTCAAGTTTCTTGATGAAATGTAGTGTTCTACAGAGCTGTGTGAAGAGTGTAGTTTTTTATTCTGAAATGCACTTGTACACTTTATTTGAAAGGTCTGAATGGATCATAAATACATTTAAGAAATAAATGATACGTCACACGTTTTCACGGCTTGTCTCGGATAACTTTTATGTAACTGTGCTGCTAAAGGTGTGTTCCCTGGCACTGGGGGGGGCTTTCTCCTTTACCTTGATTGCTCCAAATAGCCTTGTAGTAAGTGCAGGAGCAGGAGAAGCTTCCAGCGTGGTTTGTGTTTATGCTTTATCCATACATGCTGCAGGGCACTGTAGGCAAACTCCTCGCTTTAATTTTCCTGTGGGAAACTTGAGCCCTAAAAGGAAACGAACAGGGCGAAAGGGCTGGATATCACAAGGGATTCACTTTTATTTTTAGAATTGCACTATATTGCCATATTTGGCCTGAAACTATGCTGTATCAATGCACTATTGTATCCAATTGCAGTGTCTAACCAGTCCAAATTCGTCTCAATTATTCAGGTTTTTTTCACAAATACTCTTATCTGTGAGTATTTTTGGTACGTGCTGACTCCAGGTAGCACATTCTGCAGGCAGCATTCCTTGTGGGAAGTTAACAAGTACATTCCTCCGAAAGTGTGGTTTGTGTCACTTCCTTAAGGTCTCAGTAACAGGTGTAATTCCTCTTACCAAAACCTTCTCCAGTGGTTTGGGCAAAGACAAATGCAGGCAGTGTACTCTGTGTAAAAATGAATGTAAATATTGCTTAATAAAAGTAATTATGGGAGTGCCATCAGCCTGCAAAATAGCCCTGGTGGCACAGGATCCTGCTAACACTGAAAATAACTTCTCCCCATCGTGTAATATTACCCTTGCTGCTGCCCATGAAAGCTGCAGAGAATTTTGGCTCTCTCTGCTTGTTGGATCTGCTGGAATCTGTCCCTGGTGCACTCCAGGGTGGCTCGTCCGTGCCCTGCAGCAACACGCCACGTGCTGATCCCACCCTGGCAAAGCAAGGAAAATTCCACTGGCGGACTGAGGCTCCAGACCCTTCCCACAGTAATCTCTGACCGTGTGGCAGAATTCTTGCCGTCAGTGGGACCTTCCTAAGGAATAACTGGAATGTGGAAACGGAGCCATTGTGGCAGGAGTGAGAGTCGGGCACGGTTCAGGTTGGTGGTGGGTGTCTCAGATAACTCAGCCAGTGAGCAGAATTCCAGTTTGGAATCATTCTCGGGGCTGGGGCAGGAGGAACCTAAAGTTTGGTCCCCTCGCCATTTCTCCATTTTTGTGGTGGTTCCGAAGCCAGCCCTTGTCCAGGTCAGGGTTTGTTTTATACCCCCAGGGGATTTTCTCCAGGAGCCCGGTGCGACAGGACCTGATCTTTGGATGATGAGCCATTTCCATCAGGCAGCTTCCTCTGTTCTCTGGAGGCTTCTTATTTCATTTTTTTTTCATCACAAATCTTGTCTTTTAGCAATTCTTTGCTGCTGCTGCTTCTTCTTCATCCTCCCGGGTTTATGTAGAGGATTAGGAGGAATAAACCTGAGCTGCTGAAAACTGCAAGTAGACCAGCCCCAGGAAGAGGGAACTCCAGCTCTACCAGATCTTTAATTATGCCTTAAGCTACAGAAAAAGCTTCTAAAGTAACACAGTCTGAGTCTGAATATGTTGATCAAGGCTGTAACTGCATGACATGGTTGGCAGATCCCAGGATGCTCCCTGGAAGATCATGAAAATACATGGAAAATGTCTTTTAAATGCCTCAGGTTTAGGAGGTGGGAACCAATATGCTTTTATATGCAGCCTGACAGAATAAATGGGCTTTTCCCAGCTGGACTGCATCCTGGTTTCCATAATTACTCACGTAGTTTCTGTTTAAATCAACTGGAGAGGACGGTTTCGATGTAACTCCCCTAATATTTTAAAGTGCATTAAAGAGGGGGAGGAAGGGCATATTCTGAGTCTGAGCATCTACATTTTCCTGCTTTCCTTCAGAGCAGCACACGGTTATGAGAATTTTAATCTTCACTACACTTGCCTCAGTTCTCATGGCTGGTTTCCACTCTGTTTTCTTTATTACTTTCTTTTTCTTCCTGTCATTCTTAGCTTTCTATTTTTCAATCCCAGTTTGTGAAGGGTGTGGGTTCAGAAGAGTTTCCTTCAGTTCCCAGTCTCCTGAAAGCATGAGAAATTGCCCATTGAGCCAATTCTCACAGCAAGGTATAAAAATAGGAGTAAAGAAAAGGTTACACAATGCTTGGATTGCAGCAGTTTGTACTAATGGGGAGATTTCAAAGCCATGGTTTGGAAAACATTTTTTAAACCTTATCATTTCCGTTGATTTTTCTCTCCCCAAGCTGTGTTTCAGCAGCAGGAACTCACATTGGATGGCTTGAGGAATTGTACTGAGGCACAGGAGTCAAGTGCTGACCAAGTCACGCAAGGCCAGAGAGGCCACTAATTAGTTCTCTTCAACCATAATGAGTGATTTGTTTGAGAATCCTCTCTTAAGAGTTCCCAAGCAGATGCTTTGGTCTCTGCTGTTAAATAAGTGGATTAAAAGGCAAGTGGATTTGAGATGGTTTTGCCATTGCAGCAGAACACAGGTGACACTCAGGAAACCACTTGTGTGGTACCACGGATGCTGCTGGCAGTGGCCAGAACCTGTGCTCCTCCTGGGAGTACTTCACTGGAATTCAGTTGTGCAAGCTTGTAAAAAACTAAAAGTTATCACGAAGTCTGTATTCACATGTTTAAAGTTTTCAGAATTGTTTCTGAGCTTTGTCTTTCCCGGCTTGCTAAACCAGCTGAAGTTGACAGCCAGCCATTAGCATAATTGTCTGTGACTTAAAAGGTGTATGTTCATACGAAATTTATTGAGCATTGGATTTTGTTTGTTTGTGATTTCCTTATAATGAGACAGACCTCTTTGGCATGTTAATTATTATCAAATTGGAGTGCTGAACAGTACTTTCGATATAATTTCCAAAACAATCTGGTCTTGATTCTAATAGCAGCATAATGCTTTCCTAATGAAATGTCTGTGTTAAGCCCCAGAGAGGAGCATTAACCTTGGATTAAAATCAGAAGAGAAAATGAAGTACACTGTGGTAATTTTGTTGTTGTTGTTGTTTGATAAATGATTTTGCGAAGAAAAAGAGCTACAAGCTGTATTGAATGTTCTTTACACTGATACATCATGTACTTTTTACTATCTTTTACTTCTAACCTTTTTCCATTTGCCTGTCAGAACCACGGGTTATTTGGATAGGTTAAACCCTTTTTTTTTACTGTTCAGCTTTCCAAATGTCCAAGGCATCTGAAACTGATGGTGTCAGAGTGATGTAGAAAACAAAGTTCCATCTTCCTCCTGCTGAAATCCCAGCTCATACAGGACCAGTCCCTGCATTCCTTCCTGCTTTCCTGCATGACACTCTCCAGGGCTCGTACTCATCTGTTTTCTCTAGCTGAGTTCTGAGGAGGGGATGAGGAGTCCTTCCTCAAGCTGAAGCTCAGGGGCAGCGTTTTGGACAGCTGCTGCTTGCAGCTGGCTGTGACTGCTGCGGTTGTGAGGTAACAGGAGCGTGCCTGGGCAGTGCTGGCATGCAGGAGTCTCTGAGGGATGGCTGCATCCGCACTGCCCTGGCCTGGAACGTGTGTGTGTGTGTGTGTGTGTGTGCCCCTTCTGCCACTCCCTGACCTCCCCACGTGTGCCGAGGTACCCAAATCTACCCCAGCTGTGCTCTGCAGCTGCCAGCTCTGCTGGGGTGCACTGGGTTTTGTTAAATTTAGAGCAGTGCAGGGAACCCCGTGCTAATCTCCCGAGTCTCAGTCCTAGCATGTTGTAATTTACGTTCTTTGGATGTGTTTTAATCTGCGTATTATTTTCTTTTTCTAATAGGAGTCTCCACAAGACAGTGCCATCACCCGAGACATCAATCGAACGTTCCCTGCTCATGATTATTTTAAAGATACTGGGGGAGATGGCCAGGACTCCCTGTACAAAATATGCAAGGTATTCTTTAAATTCTTCTGGGCTGGTTTTGGTAACTTGAATTCAACATCATCAGCAGTGTGACCGTTGGCTGAGAAGAAGAGGGATGTGTTACCATCCTCTGTCACGGAGAGCCTCTGGCACCAGGCCCCGGCTGTTCTCCGTCGTAGCTGTTGGGCTGGTTCTGGTTATTCACACAGGAGCCCTAAAGCCCTTCTGGATTCCTCTGCACTGAAGTGTTTGGTGCAAAGACTTCACATCATTCCTGACCCGTCAGCCTGGATCAAGCAGGACAGATTATGTAACTGGAGATGGCTGTGTACCTCCACCAAGGTTCTGGAGCCATAGGCATGCGCTGAAGCTGATTATTAAAAGGAAGAAATTAGCAAAAATGACAGCTCAGTGTATTCAGGTGTCTCAGCTGGAATGGTTTAAGCTTCCAGCACTTTCTTTTGAACTCCCGGTATTTCTCCCTCTTCCTAACGTCCCCGTGGCACCTGTTTAGAGATAAAAGCACTCAGATAAGTGGTTTAATAGGCTGCAGCAAGCTTGGTGCATCACTGTAACCAGCCACTCCCTCTATATATCCCAGTTTGGTTCTCATACAGGTTTTCCCTTGGTTAGAGCAGCAATGGCTGCACTCCATCCATGACAATTGTATGGGGCTGTGTTCAGTGCAGTGTTCTGGTTTATTTGGGTTTGTCGCTGGAGACAGGTACGAGGAAAGTCTCAATTCTTCTTTCAGGCCTACTCTGTGTATGATGAAGAGATTGGCTACTGCCAAGGCCAGTCGTTCCTCGCTGCCGTGCTGCTATTACATGTAAGTGGTGGCTTTGCCCTCGGCTGTTTTAGATTTAAGAATAAATATTGCTCCACTTGTCTAGAGCAGACTTCTGAACTAACAGGGTTGCGGGGCACACATCCATTTCTACTGGTCAGTGATAAAGTGATTTTAGACAGGGCAGAGTCCATGGTTTAAAACTTACTGTGGTGTTTGTAAGAACTCAGCGTTTATTCCCCTGTGTTCCTGTCCTAGGACCCCTTCCATTCAGGCTTGTCCTCACGAGCAGTAGTAGGCATGGAATTTGTGTGTAAGACAACACTGTAAATGTTTTTGTTACAGGGTTTCAAGGTCAGATTTAAGCTTTTTATAAGATGTTTCTATTGGAATCAGTCGGGAATACAGATGGTGTTTGCCATGTCCTGTGTACACAGAGAGTATTTAGGACATTGAAGGGATGTCAGTTCATTAGGGCTCAGTGCAGGCTGTGCTGCCTGTGGGCTGTTGTCTTGTAGGTCCTTGTGCTTCTTGGTTTGAGAGGTTAGGGAAGGATACAATAATACCTTCATATTTTTAAAAGAAACTGTATTATGCTTTTTTAAACTTAATTGCTGTTGATAGAAGTGATCTCATCAGTGTAATATCCTTTAATTGCTGGTGTGTTCAGAAGCTAGAGAGAGATTTATGGTTGTCAGGAGCAAAAGTTTTGGATTCGCTGACGCTTGGGAAATACAAGAGCATTAGAAATCTGTATTTATAGATTTATAGGCTGTTCCGTTTTAAAGCAACGTCTGCTTTTTGTCAGTGTTTCTGTTGCAAGCGTAGCTGGAACTGCAGAGTTCCTGAGCCCAGTCGTTCTCTGAGGTTTCTTTTGCCCAGCTGCTTGCAGCAGGGTTGCTGCCATAGAGGGCTGAGCATGCAGAGTTCTCTGCAGTTCTTGGTGGAAAAGGAAGTCTGGCCTTCAGGGGAGGATTTTCCATACTGTTGTAAAGTCAGGGGAGGATACAGAAGAGATTGTAAACTCCATTCTTGTGAAACAAAAGCCAAGTGGTTAATGATAACAACCTTTTAGTTCTTTGTAACTAATCTGAAATATTTCCTAGATGAGCATTTAATTCTTTATTTCCTCACTGAATCAGATAGAGAAGGGCAACACTTCCTGCTATGAAACTGAACACTTTTACTGAAACAGATGTGCTTTCTTTTAGCTTTTCATTGTCATGTGTCCCTTGCCTTAGAGAGATTCACTCTCAAGAATGAGCCATGTGTAATTCCAAAGTTCTCTCTTTAGCAATACTTGTGGCTTCTGGGAATAATGTATGCATTTTAAAAAAGCTAAATTTCAAATAAGTTTTTTTTTAATTTGATTCTCTTTGCAGTCAGCTTTTGGAGTGTAGCTGCTAGGGAAAATAAATAATAAAAACAAATCTTGCAGAAAAGGAAATTAAGTTTCAGCGAGTCCTTCACTACCAGTTTGGAATGTTTCAGCAAAGTTTTCTGTTTTAATAAACTCCATCTGCAGATTAATAATAGAATACTTGAGATGGATGTTCTGTCCTTTATAGGAACCAGCAATTGACCTGAAGTCAGACTTTTCAACAGAAATATAAAAAGTGAATTTTAAGGGCAGGGGAAAATGTCAAAACACTGATGAGCTTTGTGTATTTCTTCAGTTTTTGGCAGGAAAGGGACATTAAAATTTCCCAAACCAGTGCTGAGTTGTGAGATGTGGAACTGCTGTGAGCAGTTACTGGTCTCTCTTATTCATGTCATCTAATAAATAAACATCAAATGTAATAATGTCATTGAAAAAGGTAAATATATTGTTAAGAATAAGGGAAAGATCCTGTTTAACATCCTCTAGTAATACTTCTTCTGCCTTATTTACATAGGTGACAAAGGGTTAGGTTGGTCAAAATCTGTAAGATTCAGATTCCGATGAGTTTTGGAACGAAGACTCCAGGGAAACTGCTTTGGTGTTGATGTCTGGAAGATGTATTTTTAGTTGAGTGGTTGAGAGGTGGCTTATTCCACTGAAATGCCATTTGCACCACTAGACCTCACTTTGTGTGTTAGTGCTCTTGTTCACATTTAAACTGGATTGAAAAGTAGTGGCAATTCAGCCTTTCAGTCAGAGGGAGAAGGGAGCTACAGGCACATTGAGCTGATGTGAAAGGTTTTAATGCTCGGTGCTAAATCCACTTTCCTGTCTCACAGATGCCTGAGGAGCAAGCTTTCAGTGTTCTGGTCAAAATCATGTTTGATTATGGACTCAGGGAACTTTTCAAACAAAACTTTGAAGATTTGCACTGCAAGTTCTATCAGCTGGAGCGCCTCATGCAGGTGGGGCTCACACGGGGAGGGTGAACAGACCCGAGCCTGCAGTTCAGCTCTGGCTGTTTCTCTTGGGGAGGGCTGTTTGTAACCTGTGAGTAAGGGTGGAGAGCCAGGACCATCCCCGGGGTTCTGGCAGAGCTGTGGGAGCAGTGTGGTGCTGCTGGCAGGGACTGGGAAGGCAGATGTGCCTGGCAGCTGGAGAGGCTCTGCTGTGGCTCTGGTGTCAGCACAGCCACGGCCAGGTCCTGCTGAGGCAAATTCCAGGTGCTGCTGAGGCAAATTCCAGGTCCTGCTGAGGCAAATTCCAGGTCCTGCTGAGGCAAATTCCAGGTGCTGCTGGGCATCCACCCTGGGACAAGCCTTTGGCATCCTTAGGAGGCCCGTTCCTGTCAGGCCTGCTGGATGCAGGACCTGCACTGGTGGTCACTCTGCCCATCTTCCTGCTGTAATTTGGGGGTTCAGCTACAGTTCCAAAATAGCCCAAATTAACTCTCAGTGCTTCTGTGTGTTTTAGGAATACATTCCTGACCTGTATAACCACTTCCTGGACATCAGCCTTGAAGCACACATGTATGCTTCCCAGTGGTTCCTGACCCTGTTCACTGCAAAATTCCCTCTCTACATGGTCTTCCATATTATTGACTTACTCCTATGCGAGGTATGTGTTAGAACTGGAGACTTGCACAGCTCCCAGCTTTTGACAGTTTGTCACTATCTTGGTTCATGTCCTTGTTACTATCTGTTCTCTCAGAGCAAGGCGTGTGATATTTTTATGTAGAAGTGTTACATTTCTGCAATGAAGAAGATTCTTCTCAGCATTTTAAAGAAACAAATTAGGAATCAATAGCTATAGAAATTAGCTATAGCTATTGCCTATGGCCTTGGTGAATCTATGTGAGAAGACTCCATAAAGTGGGATGAGAGCTGATTTACAAATATGTGAGCTCCTCTGTTCTTAAGTCACTTTATACACAATTAT
>VYZQ01010846.1:0-23673 GCA_013400655.1 Mystacornis crossleyi
CCCCGGCCGCGCGCTCCGTCCCGCCTCCCCCGGCCCCAGCTCCAGTCCCGTCCCAGTTCTGGACCTAGTCCCAGCTCCAGTCTCGCTCCCACTCCCACCCCCAGTTCCACTTCTGGACCCCTTTCAGTTCCAGTTTCGGCCCTAATTCCAATCCCAGTCCCAGTGGCAGGCAGGCCGGGACAAGCTTCAACACGGGCCTTTATTGGGTGTGCTCAGTGCCGGTGACGCCGGACTCCCCCGACCCAACACAACAACACAACACGGGAACGCTGCGGTGCTCGCTGTGCAGCCAGCCACCCTCAGGGGCTGCGCCCGCTTCATCCACCTGGCCACACACGGCATTTTCTCCCTTGCTTTTCATCCCAGGGAATTCTTCTCCCTGCAGGGCTACGTCGCTGCTTTTCCCAAAACTTAACGGAGGCTTCCAACATGGTACCCTCCCAAAAACTGCTTTCAATCAGCCTATCAATCCAGCAGCCAGCACTGCGGATAACAAGGTCTGCCCAAGGCCACGGCAGCACATCCCCTGAGCTCAGGAGATGCCCTGAACCACAGAGACAACGCTGCTCCAACTGAGAGAGGCCTCAGACAGGGCTGGTAACCTTCTGCCTCACTCCAGCCTGTCCCTGGAGAACAGGAGGGCTTCAGCCAAGACCTGCAGCTGCTCCAAGACCTCTCGCTGCATCTCCACAGCGACGTGGAACACGTGGTGGTTGGAGCTGTTGTACATCACCGCGTTCTGGAACATGAGCATGAGGTCACACTGGAACTGCATCACGGACTGAATGTGTCCCTTTGACAGCCTCCTCTTTATGCTGCTTAAATCCATGGGTCTACAAAAGACAGAGAGAAGAAGAATTAAATTGCGACCCAGGGCCAGGCATCCTTTGGGATCTGCATGAACGCGCTTGTTCTCATTTCAGGGTGGCCCTGAAAGCACAGCTATTTTCAATCAATTTTATTGCTCAAGACACACAGTGGGGAGTGAAAAAGGCTTTTCTTTCAAGCCAGACAAAAGTAAGTTCAGCCAATGCGACACTTGCTATCCAATCAACTTGGCAGGTCATTAGCAGTCACCTCTGGAAAAAAATGGGATGCTGAGCTCCAGAGAAGGCAAGCAGTAATTAGTCTTCAGGAAGTCAGTCCAGGTCTTAGTGGAGAAAGAAAAGTTACTAAAATAGGTATCTATTAAATCCCCTTAAGATCGAATGGTGCCACCAGCAAAAATAGCAGTGCTGGTAAGGGGAACATGATAGGGAATAAATATTACTTCCCTTATTTTGACAGAATGGGAAAATGAATGGCTGCAGAGAGGACAACTGTGACCAGAATAGAACATGATTCAGCTCTGAAAAATGCCATTAATCTCTCTGGGAAATATTCTTATGACCCACTTCTGTGCTGAGAGTGAAACATCTGGGGCGCTCGCAGCGGGTGAGGAGGGGGCATCTCCCCAGGCACATTCCAGGCATGGGGAGAAGGGACTGCTGAGCTGCAGTGCCTGGATCCCCTGCCCGGACACTGTGCCTGGGATAAGCCAGCCAAGCAATGCCTGCAAAGGGCAGGCACAATTCCCACCAGCTCCAGAGTCAGTGTGCAAGCTTCCAGGTTCTAATTACCCAGAAGGGAGTTTTACTGAAAGAAATCAGTGGGAGATGCTGGTGACAGCCAAACTCTGGAAAAGGAGGAAGGAAACCATCCCATTAGCCCTTTGCAAACCAGAGAAGACAGAAAACAACCAGAAAGAAATCAGCCAGTGAGAACTTCCTCCACAAACTCACCTCTTTACCACATCCTTGTATCCAGGGGCTTGCTTCTCCGACACTGGCTTCAGGAACGGGCTGCTGAACCTACAGGGACAAGGACAAAGAATGTTCTCTGCCTGCCCCTGCACCAAAGACAGCACTGGAACATGGAGCAGGGCTGGCCTCTCCCCACAGCCAGTGTTGTGCCAGCTGTGTAGGAAGCGGCATTCGGGCTCTGCCACAGCAAGCAGAGGAAATCAATATGCAGTGTTCTCTCCAGCTCTGCTGCAGGCAGCTGTTCCCAAAGCAAAGCCCTGGAGAGACAGGCCAGCCTCTGGGAGCGGGGAACAAGGCCTGGTGACACGGGAGCTGGGACTCAGGGCAGTGAGCCCAGGACATGTTGATCCAGCCCTCTGCTCCCACGTACCTGTGACTGGCTATCATCCTCCAGATGGACAGGAGCCTTTTTTTGAGGATCAGGTGCTGGAGGGGGTTATCCCAGCTCGGCTGCAGCCTGTGGAGTGAAGACACTGCCAGATCATCACACTCGAGACAAAGTAGGAGGTGACAATTCTGCTGGCACCCACCACATCCAGGTGCATGAAGCTACAAAAAGCCTCTGAGTGTGATGGTGGGAGTGTTCTGCATCGGGCTGCACAACTGAACATCCAGAGTGCAGGAAGATGCAGGACAAGAGGCAAAAACAAAGCTGAGCTAAAGAGCAGGACCAAAGTGGACACAAAACCTCATCCTAGCCTGCAGTTCAGAATTTCACTGAGGTGGTTTTTATGAAGTTTCTCTCCTCAAAACCTCATGTTTTTCCTTTGAGAGGCAGTCCAAGTGATCACGCATGTGGCAGAGCCTGCTTGTGACTGACACACCTGCAGCTGCTCAAAGGGGTTGGTAATGCTGGGCTGTGCATTGCCTGATGTCCAGCCCACACCAGGCCTGTTTGACTTGAGAAAACATCTATTTTCCCTTTAATCTCTTATTTAATTTCTACTCTTCTCACTTTAGATTACAGTCAGTACCCTAATATACTGCCAGATCCAGAGACAGCACCTCCTGCTCTGCCTCTCTATCTCACCTTCCTGGATGTGACCTGTGCCATGCCCTTGTTCTCGTGTGTGACAAGGGAAATGATCGTTCTGCTGCATTTGCAAGAGAGCAGAACCAGCTACTTACAGGTGCATGTTGGGACAGCCTGTGGAGTCCAGCTCCGGGGCTGCAGAGCTGCTGTCACTGTCATCTTGATCCAGGGCCTGAGCACTCCTCTCTGGTGGATGCAGCTCACCTAAAGGTGGTTCTTCGAGTGTCTCTTGAGTCTTGCCCTGAAGAGCACAGAGGATCCATTTAAAATGGCACCCCAGCACCTGAATCCTTTATCTAGAAGCCAGCCTGCTGCACATCCCTTTCCTGCACCCAGGCTCAGCTGGGAGCTTGCTTGCTCTGTGTTATTCAGAGGATGATGTTTGCCCTCACTCAGACCTTCCCAGGAAGAGCTGTGTCTGATCCCTTGGATCACATCCACCCCTGGCTGACACAAACCCTGTGGAGCTGAGTGGTGCCCGGTGTTGTGTCTGTCTGCTCTCTGGGAAGAGTCATGGATGTAGAGAGGGTAATCAGGAGCTGAGGTAAGACTGCCTCAGGCTTGTTAAAGCTCCAGATACAGATAACAAGAACCCCTAGAGTTCAAGGAGGTGGTTTCCTCACAAACTCCCACATGAAAATGACAGGGAATAGACTCAGCCAGGAAGGAAAGTGGTGCTGTTGTTGCAGTGGTTTGCCAGGAAAATGCACAGTGGGATTATGTGCAGGGGCACCTCAGAATCCTCACCAGGTCTGAAGCACGAGCAGACTTCTCAGAAAGACACTGGACACTGTGCTGTGTTTGGCTGTGACCACTGGGAGAACTGCGAGGGAGCTGCTGGGAGTAACAGCAGTTAAGAGCAGGGTAACTGCTGGGAATAACACTGTGCTGGCTGAACAGGTGAAACCCGGGAGGTTATTTGTCTCCAGTGTCCCGAATTTGCAAGAGAACAAATGTGGAAATGTGGCACTGTTCCCCCACTGCTGTGTTACCTTCCCAGGAATACCTGGCACGCTGGTGGGAGCCCACAGCCCCCCAAACACAGGGCTGATGCAAACCCAGGCTAGACAGCGCCTGCTTCCAAGACATGACAGTCCCCAGGGGCAGATGGTTATTGCTGGCACAGCCACGTGGGCCTGAAACCAGCCAAGCTGTGCTGCAAAACACAGCAATTAGAACCAGGCAAGTATTCCAACCTTGCCTTAAACCTGAGAGCAACCTGCCAGCTCTCATGAGTCACCTTTACACTGCCAAGGAGCAATTCCTCCAGCTCACATCTGAGGGTTTCATCTGTAACAAGTTTCCTGTTTATAAAGATACACGGCCTACATAAAAAACACCCTTCCCTCATACACTGTGTTCCCCTCCCTGCTGTTTCCTCCTGTGTGTTTTGTCTCCCGTCTCAGAACGTGGGGCTCCCCCATCTCTTCTAGAGCTGGTTCCTTTCACGGTCTCATCTCTCATCCAGGAACAGAAGCCCTTTTAGGACCACCACTCTCCTACCTCTCTTCCCAGGAAGTGTTCTTTCTCATCTTCTGCCACGATGTGTAGCTGACCTTCCTCTGCTCCTGAGACTGCTGTTCTTGTGGTCTTTTTCTGGCACCTCACTTCTTCCCCATCACTCTGCTTCCCTGAGCCACAATAATCCCACGGAGTCTGCGATGACTCTGTGCTGCTAATGCAGAAAGATTCCAACATCTGGGTTACCTGCAAGACAGTGATTTATTACTTCAAATTGTGAAGGCAAAAGGGAGAAGAAATAAACAGCAGAGATGCTATTTTTGCACTCACTCACTCACGCCTTTCCATTTTTAGGAATCCTTGCAAAATCTGATGAAGCCCTGTGTTATTATTACAGTGTCAGTTCACTGACATTTCTGTGCTTTAGGGTGAGCTGTGTTTTTTGCAGCTGCCTGGTTGCAGTGGGAGCTCCAAATGGGAGGAAAGGCTGGACTTGAGCTGGGGACAAAGTGAACCCAGAGCTTCTGCCGTGCCCCCAGACTATTCTGTGGGTAGGGATGGTGGAAGCCCTGAAAATCCCAATGTTTCAGGAGGGCCTGAACTATGCTGTCCACCTTCCTGTCATCCCAACAGCCCTACCTCCAAGAGGAACTGGAAAAAATTGTCGCTTTCACATGGTTTCTCTGCCTCTTGGTCATCTTCACTCTCCTCCTTCCAGAGAGGCTCACTCAGCTCCATCTCATGGTCTGCCTCTTCGCTGCTCCACTCTAGCTTCCCCATGGCCACCTCTTCAGTGTTTCTCCAGCTCCTCGCATCCAGATCCCAGCTTGAATCCCAGTCAGAAAGAGACTGGAAATCACTGTTCTCTGACTTGATGGGAGATTCCAACTCGGACTTACAGGCATGGCCCATCTGCAAACAACAAAAAGACAGCAATTTCTTTGTACCCTGATCCAGAACTGCCAAATTCAGCTCATTTCTAGACACACTTGGAAGGGCATAGCCTGGGAAGGACTCTGAGATGAGCAGCCTACACCTGAGCTCACCACACAGCACATGGCAGGGCTGCAGCTCTGCAACACAAACTGTTGCTTCAGAGCAACTGAATTTCAGGTTTTCTGGTGCTTTTGCAGTCCTCTCTCCCTGCCCTGGTTGGTGGGTCACTCTGCTCAGGGCATGCTGCGTTGGCCAGGAGCACACGGCCTTGCTGATGCTCCATATTTAAGGTGCTGAAGGCATCCAGCAAGCTCACACCGAGTCCTGCTGGGGCTCCTCAGCTGCTGAGTGTTGGGAACAACAGTCACTCCAAGGACAGCTCACTGAAATTCCACTTGCTGCCCCCTGAGAACTTTTTATACAGGAGATAACTTATTACAAACCTTACAGACACAGTTTTTAAGGTGACAGGTGCGTACCTGAGCCGGAAGAATTAAAACCACACAGTCACACACTGACAGGGACAGTTCTACGCACTTCAGAAAACAGAAGTTAGCATCTCTTAAGAAGGAAGAACCCACTCATTTAATCTCTGTGCATTAGTCCATGCCTAAGTGTCTTCCATTGCATGAGTGCACTCTGATTTCTCTAAGCCTGGGGAATTGCTTGCAGACTCCCAGTACAACAGTAAAGGATGTCACAAAATCTGCATCTTAACCGCTGAACGGAGCTGCCTGGATGCTGCACCTATGGAGAGTTCTATGCATTAATTAACAGTGTCTTTAGAGTCTTCAGTTAATTACGTACAACCTCCTTTTCTCAGAGTTTTGAACAAGCACATTTCTCGCTGATTGGCTTTTCCATTCTCAGGACTGCTAGCACAGCTTATGGTGCATAACTGGGAGAAATACAGAATCCACTGGGTCTGGGATGAGAAAACTGGTTTGCTTATTTTGTGAACTTGCAAGCAGAGTTGGGATCTGAAAGCCTGTCCTTCGGAAACCTCTTTCAAAGTTCACTTCAGTGGCAGCAGATGAAATTTGATGAGGTAAGAGATAACATTACCTGCTCTCAGCTTCCAGGTGAGGGAGTTGGGCAAACTGAGATTCCATCTGAAGAGAAACCCCACGCCTGGAGCTCTCTCCTGCAGCCTCAGCAGAGCTGCCACACGCAGAGGCACAGAAAAGCCTCAGCCCAGGGTAATCCGATCACTTGCGATCATCTTTCTGTACTCCAGTTCCGAGGGATAAACGCTGAAGATCAGGAAGTCCTGGGAACTTGGGCGCAAGATTAAAGAGATCTTCCGCCTTATGTTCAGTTTTACCAAATCTCGGAAGACTCGAGATGCCAGAGAGAAGAACAGCAGCAAGACATGATGAGTGAAATAATCACAGACTGCTCAGTTCTACACCAATTCCGGACAAAATGACACAGACTTGAACTTTTAATTAAAAACTGCCTGACAGTTTTTAAGTATGTTGGCTACGTAAGTCACTAGCAAGGAACCTCTCTCAAATTGGAAAGTTTTAGTTCACTTTGCAGAGATCAGAACTGCGCAACCCTCGCTGTTCTGGGAAAAAGCTGTTAGAAATCAAAAAGACAGCCTTTAAAAAGAACTTACATGTCAAAACACGAAGAATGATAAAAGCCTGAATTCTAATAAATGAAATGCAGAATCCACATAAAGTAGGCAAAAAAAAAAAAAAAAGAAAAAGAGAACAATTTGCTAAAGACATAAAAGCAAATAAAAACAAAAAACCTCATCAAAAACATCAGAAGCAGAGAGCTGCCAGCTGATCAGTGGGGATGACACACGATCAGTGCCAAACATCTCAGTGGAAAGTAGGGCCAGTTGGAAAAACCAAATTAATCATCATTATCAGCAGTTGCCACAGAGGAGCTCACATGAGACCTTCTCTTGGGATGGGTCTGAGAGAGGATTTCTAATTAAAATGTCAACAGGGGAGGTTTTAGAACAATTTGAGGGAGCGAATAAACCTTAGAACCCATTGGGATTCATTTGTGAGCCCTAAAGAAGCTTAAATATAACGTGACCGAGCCTCTGCTGGTAACTTGTCATTTAAGAAGAAAACCAGACAGGGGTGACAGTTTTATGTCTGTAAAAGGGTGGGTGCTGGGAGCTGCAGCACAGTAAAACAGCAGCTCTGTACTAGACAGATTAGAACAAAGTATTAGGAAGAAGAGAATTAGTAAGTAGTCAGAGCATGAGATGATGAATTGGGAAAGAGGGAATGAGGCTCCGTAGAGAAAATCATATCTTGGAGTTTTAAAGCTCTGAAATATCATTAAAGACTATTAAAATGTCATGGGACGAGACAAGGCTGAGAGAAAAATACCTGGTTAAGAGAAGAAACCAAGGGGAGGAAGGAACAGCAATGCTTGCCAGGATGAAAGCAAGTTACCAGAGGGCCTGATAAAGATCTTCTCCTCTGCTGTACCTTCAATTCTGCAGCAGAGACAACGGCAGGGCAGAGGTGTTAGAGAGATGGAGCCAGACTCTCCTCAGTGCCCAGCACTGAAAGGACACAGGGATGACCAGTTGCACCACAGGAAATTCTGACTCGGTGTAAGGTAAATATTTGAAGCTGGCCCTGCTCTGAGCAGCTGAATGAAGTAAAGGAATGCACAGAGGTTCTTTCCAAGTTAGAATCATGAAACAGGTTGGCTTGGGAGGGACCTTTAGAGGCTGTCTGGGTCCAGCCCTCCTGCCATGGGCAGGGACACCTCCCACTATCCCAATTTGCTCAGAGCCTTGTCCAAGTTGGCCTTCAACACTTCCAGGGACGGGGCAGCCGCAGCTCCTCTGGACAACCCGTGTCAGGGCCTCACCACCCTCATTGTAAAAATAATCTTCATCCAGTCTAAATCAACCCTCTTCTGCTTTAGAACCATTACCTTGTCCTGTCACAACAGGCAATGCCAAAGGGTTTGTCCCTAACCGAAATCATTCCATAAACTACAAGAAAGACAAAGACCCCTGTAACTTTTTGTGCTATGAACTGAGACCAATAAAAATTCCAACCATAATCTGCTCCCAGGTTTAGCAGCAAAGGACAATTCACCAATCCCCAATCCAAGGGAGTTTCAGCATTTCCACACCGGTAAGGTGACTCTTGGTAAAAATATATCTCAGCAATACATGGGACTTGACACAGCAGGCACGGCCACCTTCAACACTGAACTTGTGAAAATTGAGAGCTCTTACTGGATAAGGCAACAATGCCTCTGGTCTTAATCCCAGTGACTCAGTTTCCTGAAACCTGTCTATCAGAAAGCTGCACCCCGAACATGCTGCACAGAGTGTAGAGCACTCCCAGCTGCTGCAACAATCAAGGATGGTGTCATTTTGTTGTTTTTTCCCCCCCTCGAGAAAGATTGTGTGGGCAGAAAACATGCAAGTTTCATCTCAGGTCGTATGAGCAGAAAAAGTGACTTGGAAATTCTCGCCAAGAACTTAAACCTTCTTATTGCTGAGGAAAAGGACTCTAATTTCCAGTAGAAACAGTGCACAAGCTCAGATGTGAAACCAGGTACTGGCAATCCTGCCTACACGTGCTGGGATCACAGATTTTCACTCTGACTAGTGTAGCCTCCACAGATCTCTGGGGAAAGAATGTCAAGTCCATTTCAATGCATTTTCTCCTAAGGAAAGCTCCAAGACTGCAGTATTTAACTTGTCAAGGTTTGATCTCCAGTGCCCCCACAGTGCTGCCGTATCCTCAGACTCTCAAGCAGGGAATCTTCCTCTCCATCCAGGCACTGTGCAACATTCCTGCGATTAATGGATGGTCTCTAACGTCACAGCTCTGCCACGCACAGGTGCTACAGGGGTAACTAGAAGAGAATTGTATTTGCAGATATTCCAGGTGGGGATTCAGGCTTGTACCACAGGGATTCTCCCCGCAGAGCTGCAATGCTCAGTACACCGCACATGGGTTTGTTCCCAGATTTTAATGTACATCACATTTACACATCACTAGTAAAAATCTGTACACTTCACATTACAGTACATACGAGCCACCAGTTGCTAGCTAACACCAGAACACTGATGAAGCCCAAGACGACTGCCCTAAAACAGGCAGGGGGGCTGCTCTTCCCCTCTGGGGAAGTTTCTTTGGGTTACACATTCTGACAAGACACTGCTTTCCAGAAGGGCAAGCGAAGGTGGTGAACCAGGTCCCAGAAATGGACCTGCAGCTTTTCTTCCTCCTCCAACAGCTGTTAAGAGCTGCCTGCTTGCACTCCAGCTCCGGATGCCTGGGATTCTGCTGGGATTCTCCGTCTGCAGCATCATTTCTTCATCTTCATGTCTGCCTCGATGGCGCAGCGCCGCCCTCTGGTGCCTCCGTCCTGCTCACAAGGCAAACAAACAGAGTTACACAACCCCACAGGAACGTCCCTCCAGCACAGCGGGGGGAGGGAGGGAATTCTGCATCTGGCAACAACTTTTCATGCCTTCCCTTCAAGAGAAAGGGAAGCTGTCCCTGCCTGCAGACCTACCTAAAATTGGATCTGGACACAGCAGGGTGCTGGGCTTGGCAGCATCTCTGCACTGCTGGAGCCAGGGCAGAGAGAGGCAACACCTCTGGCCCAGACAGATGCTTTTGGAGTTTGGACAGTGCAGGCTTTCTCCTAAGCAGCAGATTCTAGCTTAAGGTGGGAAAAGGAAAACTGCCGACTAACCTACCTTATTAGCTGCTGATCCCTACGGGAAGTGCTCCTCCAGCTGAGTGACCCTGGCACTAGCTCCCTACTTCCTCCACACAGCTCCTCTCCACGAGCAGAAGGCGAGCTGAGAGCTTCCTCTGATCCGCTGCCCTCTCTCTCTGGCTGATCTGCTGCCTCTCCTGGAGTACTCCTCTGTCTTTAGATCCATGTGAGAGATAAGCACAGCTCTCCATCTTCCTCCTCTCTCTCCTCACAGTAACTCAGAGACTTGGGGTTTCCCAGGGGGAGTATTTTTCCACACACTTCCAGATCACCACGGGCACAGAGCAAGGAATTTCTGCAGAGTCTTATTTGCTTTCTGCACCAGGAATGGATAAATGACACACAGCTGTCTCCTCACTCTCCCAAGACCTTTTGTACTGCCTTGGATGTGTGGAAGGGGCAGCTGTATAAACATGAGAGATGTAGGAACTACAGGACTGCACCACTTGGTTTGTCTTCCCACTTACATGGAAAGAAAGCAGGAGAGAAGTCATGGAAAAAAGCAAAAGCAGGTGACAAAACAAAAACACTTGGAACCAGAAGAAAAGACTGAAGCCCCTCCCGCTCACCCATTTTGAGAATAAGGGACTGAGATGTCTCAGATCAGAGTGGTGCAGCCCCCAAGACAAACACACCCTGCTGCAGTGCTAAGGATGCTGTGACAGTGCAGTGATCACCCAGACAAGGAGCAGAGCACCTGGCAGCAGTACTGCAGAACCTGCTGGAGCCTTTCAATACTTACAAAGAGAGAGAGAAGGAAGGCAGGAGAGCCCATTGGGACACTGTCCTGTTAAAAGGCCAAACAGAAGGACTTATCAGGCATCAGCTACGGAAATGCACACACCACACAGAAGCACTGAGCCCACACACGAGCATAGAGGAACATGTGCCCCACTCCCCTTCCTGCAGGGCGTCAGTCTTATGCAGCAGGAACATAAAACAGACAAAAAGAGGGATACTGCGAGAGCCAGAATGCCAGGAAAGGGATATTCCCTCCACAGCCACAGCAAGTTTGCCTCGTCTACCAAACAATTTCTGCTTGGTGCAGCTGTCACTAGAACTAAGCAGGCAGTCCCTGCTGTCAGTGTTGTGTGCACCAGCTGAGAGTACCTGAGATCACCTCGTCACGTTTGGATGTGTTTTTGCAGAAGAAAAAAACCCCAAACGTGTGGAATTCAAAGGTTCTCTGGTGTATTTTACACAGCAAACCAGAGTGATTCTCTAGCTCTAAAAACCTGACTAGAAAGTGAAGGATATGGTAATTCCCTTCACCATTCTGCCATATCACAGAATCACAGAATCTGTGGAGTTGGAGGGGAACCACAAAGATCACTGAGTCCAACTTCCTGCCCTGCAGGCCCATCCCCAAGAGCCACACCATGTGCCTGAGAGTATTCACACCTCTTCCAATACTCTGTTCATTTCCCTACAGTTTTTATCACCTGTTTTTAAAAAACAGGCAATAGAAGTATTTGGATTACAGAAAACACTCATGGAGACCTGCCTTTGGAATGCTGTAGAGTTCCAGAACTGAAATCTAATCAATAGACACATTTAAAGAAAATTTGTTCACATGAAGACGCTGGAGCCACTGCAATCTCAAAGAACATTCTGCCCCCTTGGTGTGGGAACTTCATGCAGTATCTTGGGATTCTTCAGAAGATCCCAAGTGTCCTTGCACAGGGTGCAGCATTCTCACCTTCTCGGAAGCATCCTGCTTGCGAGTGGAGTCTCGCCCCCGCAGGCTCTTTGCACTGATCCCTGACTCTGATGTTTGCATCATCAGTTGTGTGGCCAGAAATTGCTGCAAGGAAACCACACTCTGTTAAGATTGTCAGGGAAAACAAGCTCAGTAAGTGCATGTCAGTTAACTATCACAGACCACAGGCTGGGAACGATTGGGTCAGAGGCAGTTTCAGTTCCTTGTGTGCTGCTCAGAATAAGTTCCCCTATTTACCTCAGAAGCCACAAGTCCTGAGGAACTATAAAACCCCAATTCAAACTCTGCTAGCCCTGCCTGTTGGGACATTCTGCTTCAAAGGATATTTTAAATAGCATAAATTCACAGGGCAGTTTCATGAGCACTCTGTATCAACACCCAAAGAAGCTGTTGCGTCCCCTGTCATTCATCGTTCTGCTTGCTTGTTTCTGTTCCTGAACCACACCCTGGTTCTTGCTGGCCTAAGCATTTCCCTCAAGAAAATTACATTTGAAATTGGTCTGGCATGAGCCTGTAAAAAATTTTGCTGTATTACTTTTAACTCCCCCACAATCTAGTTCAACACAAACAGCTGAGCTACCATGAGAGAGAAGCAAGGAAGGACAGGACCCACTGCATTCAAACTCACTGGGAGTGAAACTCTGGTCTTACAGCCAGACCTATGGACCAAGGCAGATGCTCCGTCCCGCACTGGCCTCAGCCCAGGACTTTACCTGGATCTGCTCCAGGACATCTCTCTGCATCTCCACAGCCATGTGGTACACATCATGGTCAGAGCTGTTGTACATCACTGCATTCTGAAACATCAGCATAATGTCCCGCTGGAACTCGGCTGTGGTTCGGATCAGGCCGTTCTCAATGTTCTTTTTGATGGTGGATAAATCCATTGGCCTGTGAAGGAAATGCAGACAAAATTGCAACAGAAACGCTTAACTCTTTCCCCTCTCCTTTGCAAACAGCCCTGGGTCTGTGAGGGGTTTAGTTACAGTGTTTACTTTGTTTAGCTGAACAGGTTCTCCCTGACATGGGCTGTGCTCCCCAGCACCAAGGCCTGGGTCAGAAGACACAAGGTGTCCAGCAGCTACCTGGAATGGTAACAACAGCCTGAGAGATCTCTCAGGAGGGGCATCTGCTTCTCCAGGCACCGGTGACAGAGACACTAAGGAGCTAGAGCTGCAGCCACTGAAATTGAATTGCTTAGCAGAGATTTCAGCAGCTAGCAGGGGATTCTGGTAATTCTTCCAGAAAAGTCCACCATCTGGGACAGTAAAAAATGCTGATTAAAGAACAGCTTTTAGGAATTCCAAAGGTTAAATTCTATTCTTGGATAGAAACTGGGCGAAACGGATCAGTTTCACCTTACTGATAAAGTGTTCTGTGTACGTCAGTGTACTTCACTCGAAGTCAGGACTGTGTACAGGCACGTGCCTGTTCCTGAGGATGACTCTCTTGCTGGGGAAACCTGCTTCTGACTGAATCATATCAGAAAAAGAATACTCTTCCAAGTCTGCACAGCAGGCAGAAACTACATTGTTCCTGCCAGAAATCCCTACAAATATACAAATATACAGATTTCTAAGGACAGAAGACTGCTGAGACTCACCTCTGCACGATGCTGTGGTAGCCTGGTGCTATGTCATCAGTTACAGGCTGCAGGAAGACATTGGCATACCTGCAGAGATAAAGAGTCCACTCAGTGCTTGTCCTTGCTGGTAAATATTTGTTTCACGCTCTCCTGGTTATTTGTCTGTAACAATATGATTCATCGTCTCCCAAGAGAGATAAGCCTCTGAGATGGGAGAGTGGAGACTTGTCTAGGATTAGTCACTTCTTTCTGCCAAGACATCAAACTCACCTGTGATTAGCTGCTGCTCTCCAAACCAGCATGATGGCTTTCTTCCAGATCTTCTGAGCCTGTATGGCTTCCTGGTCCTCACTGCACACTGAGCTGGGAAGAGAAGAACATTAATTCCTTCAGGAGTCTGCACACTGCCTCAGAGCAGAAAACTCGTGGTTTGTTTTGTCCTTGACATGCCTACACTAATCCACGCCAAAGACAGAAGGAAGAAGTGGGAGCTGGCACTGGAGTGCTGCCTGCACATTTGCCCTTGTAAGCAAGGAGAACCAGACAAACCATCACCAAATTCTTCCTTAGGACACACTCAGCAAACCACAGATGGGAATCCTCCACCCCCTGTGTGCCCTGACACTCACAACTGCGAGGAGGCCGGGCTGCTGGGGATGGAGTCGGCGAGCGTGTGGGACTGCAAGGGCGCGTTGTGGACGCTGAAGCCGTCGTCGCTCTCGCTCACGGGGGGCTCGTTATCCATCTCTGAGAGATACCCCTCACCCTGGTCTTCCTCTTTGGGTTCCTCCAAACTGGCAGCCTCACTGGCACCGTCCTCATCATCCTCCTCACCCTGCCCATCCTGAAACACAGAGTCCATGAGCTGGCACAGCCAGCTACAGAAGCCACTCAGAGCCTCCAAAGCAGCTATGGTTCTGTGAGTAAAGCGATTTTCTTGTTAGGCTGCTGACAACTCTACAGGCACTTCCACAAAATCCCAGTCTCTCCAGCCTGCCCTGCTTCTCCCCATAGACTCAGAAGCACATAGACAAACACCTTTACAGTCTGAAGCAATCTCCCTTTCAGCTGCAGCTGCAGACTGCTCACTTCTCAGTGAAGAAAGCTGAACACAAGCTTTGCCTTTCAGCAGACAGCAGTAGCAGCGAGATGCTGCTAACAAACTCAAGATGACTAAAACCAACTGAGAATTACCTTCATCTGACTCCTAAACAGGGCTTGGGCCTCCTCCTTCATTGACTCTGTGAAAGAAAGAAACACAGGAACATTGACTCTCCCAAGCAGCCTTTCCTACAAAAGCTCCTGCACCAATGCCTGCTGTCCTGCAGTAATTACCACTGTTCCTACACGTATCTTTTCTCCCTCCTCCCCAAAAAACCTGCACCAGATAACTAACAACTATCCAGCTAATAATGTTGCATGTAAAAGATTTCCTAGCTGAATTAAGTTACCTGACAGCTCAAATTTGTGCTGAACATCAGCCTGTGAGGAGTCTTCACTCACATTTGGGACTTGTGGAGGGGATGAATCATCATCAGGTGGGGTCTGGAGGGAAGAGAAATGCACAAATCTAGATGTTTGTGTCAGCTTACTTCAGTGAAGGTGTGGGCACATCTCACTCACCCTAACCTAACTCCAGGCAATGAGGTCCACTGAGCACCTTCCCAGCAGCAATTCTGCACATGGGTGGGGGGAGATACACAAAGGTACTGCCTAAAGCAGAGCTGCTCTGCACATCAGCAGCCTGACTCTCAGGAAAACAGTCAGTCACATTCACTGAAGGGTCACCTTCAACCCAGCACTCATCCTTCCTCTAAACTTCGCTCCTACCTGCCACAACTGCTCCTCTCTTTCCCCACACCAGTTCCAGACAGCCTCTCTCACCACATACCTCTGTCTTCACTGGATTGAGCACTGCATCTTCTCCCTGGGATGACTCTATCTTGATTTCAGGTGTCTCTCCTGATGTTACAGCTGCTCTTTGATCTTCTTCTATCTCTTGGTTTCTAAGCTCTGGTGTTTCTGTCACTCTTGCAGTTGCTGGTATGGTTTCTTCAGAGCCCAGCTGACTCTGGTCTTGCTCTGCAAGTTCAGTCTTTATTTCTGACCCCAGCTCACTGATGCCCATTAGGTCTCGAATTCCCTTTGCCTCTGGCTCCTCACACTCCAGTCTCTCCTGCTTCACAGTCACAGACACTTGGGGTATCTGGGCTTGTTTCTCGTGCTCCTGACGAATTGAATGTTCCCATGGGCCAGGAAGGGTCTGAGGGTCATCGGTATCTTCACAGAAAGAAGACAGAGCAGCTTCAACAACTGCTGCATCCAGGACTTCAGGGTGGTCGTCTACCTTTATAGTCAAAACAAACACACAGCAGTGCAGGCCAAGGTCAGAAAGAGGGATTAAAGAAAAGTTCATGGTATTTGGTACAGAGACAATTGTGGAAATCCCAGGCTACTGAGTTTACAAAGTTGCCTTTTGTAGCCAGACTTGTATCACTCCCTGTGGGAGTCTCTCCTGGAGCTTCAGTTTTAGAAATATGGCACTCGAAAGGATTCTGTGAGCAGTGCTCATGTGTCTGCCAGAGACATGACCCAAACCCTACCCTAAAAGGAAGAAAGAGATTTCTTTTTTTGCACTCTGAAAAGGAGCACCAATCATACAGGCAGCAGTGGTGTCCTTTCCTATTGATCTGGAAAACGATCGTGACAACGACCATTTTGCAATGGTTATTTCTTGCTTGTTTAAACTAACTAAATTGGTGAACAGCAATCATTTGATATTAAACCAACTGAATGTGGAGCAAAAGGCACTGGCATTCTGCTTTCCCTGTTTACCTTGTCCTCAATGATGGCTATAATATTTCCAACTGTATCGAAGTCCAGCTCTTCCCCCGTATAGGACACTGCAATGTCCATTTTCTCAGCCAAATCCAGATCTTCTTTCCCATCCATGCAGTGATCTTTGGAAGACCCTGCAGTGCTGCCAGCCCCGGAACCCAGGCACTCTTTCTTGATGGAATCAATGATCATTGATATTTCACTGCTGTCCATGGACACTGTCACAGTATGGGAATCAGACACTGCCTCCATGGAAACACAGGCTTCTGGCTGGCTCACTGCACAAGGATGAGAGGGACAGTCAGAGACCAAGCTGGAGAAGTCCCCACATAAACAAACACTGCAGTGGCTAAAGCCAAGCACCAACCACAAGTATCCCAGGCCCACCCACACCACCACAGCTTAGATAAATAAAAGACAAATATGGGTTTTCTTTCCCACGGGAGAGACAAAATGAGATTCCAACCCCTGAACCACAGTCCAGCAACCACCAGCACCCCCACCCAGCAACCCCTGTTTAAAACCATCTGTTTACACCAGAACCCAGCCATAACCATCCTTTTTGGCCGGGATGGTGAGTCTGAGGTGATAAAGCCCAGCTGAGAGCTCGCCGGGCGCTGATCCCACAGGAAGTTCTGCTCTCCAGCAGGACGTGACCTCTGAGTGCGTAGTTCAGGAACGCACCTGTGGCTACGCTTTCTGGAGCTGCAGCTGGTGGCACAACGGCTGGTGCTGACAGCGTGGGCATCATGACAATAGTGGCCTGGGACACAGGCTCTACGGGGGGTGGCAGGAGCTTAGCTGGAGGCTCGCTGGCAACAGCGGAGAAGGAAGCAAGAGGTGAGGTGAACTGTGCAGGACCAGCTTCTAAAAGCCGGGAAAGCGTAGGAGCACCTAACAGAGAGTAGAAGGGAAAAGCACATGAGCAAGAAGCAGCCACCACTGAAGTCCACAAAGCCACCACTGGGCTCTTCACTGTCTGGTGGCTTCTTCTGGGAAAAGACACGGAGAGATACCTATCAACAGTCCCAAAAGCTGTACAGAGAACCTGCACCAAAACCACACGACTCCTGTTGCGTGTGCAGTCTGAGGCGGAATCATGCAGCTACGAACACTGCGCTCACTGTAAGGGCTGGACAGACTAAGCCACACACGCACAGAGATGCCCTTCCAAAGGCTCATCCCAAAACAATTATGGGAAATCTGAAAAACAGTGCTGAGAGCGCCACACAAGGTAAGCCAAGACAAACAGTCATCACAGGAGCTGGGAGGGAGAGGAGGGGATCTCTTTGCAGGTTTTTCCTGGAGAATTCCTCTTATATCAAAGGTTGCCATTCATCTTAGCTGTAACTTCCAGTCTGAATTTACTGAACTGTCTGCACCAAATTAACAGGTCTTAAAAAATGAAATGTGGATAAGGAAAGCAAGATTACTTGTATTGCAATTCTGTATGAATGAATAACATAAATTCTCAGTTGCAGACAATGTGATTTAACCACTGGTCAGCGGGTGCTGAGAAAAAAAATTCACCTTAGACAGGTTGTTCTGAAAAAGCCCAGTGCAGAGAGTCTTGCACCGTTTCCCTCACCCATGTCTGTGGAACTTCCTCTGGAGCTCAGTGGTCTAACCCTCAACACATCTCTAAGATACAGCAGAGGGAAGGCACACGAGTTCTCCAGATCCACAGGGAGCTGTTGTTTGACACCTTGGGACTCATATCTAGACCATTTTTTCCCCAACTCCCCATCAACAAACCCTTTCCTTCTACACTCAAATGCCTGGTACTGGCCAGTGTCAAACCCAGAAAACCAAACCGCATGGATCAGGACTGAATCAAGTCTAACTGTTTCAATCACTCTTTTTTCTGGATTTTTTTTTGTCTTCTTAAAAAGTAGGGGTGAGTTGGACAAGGGCACAGAAATAGAGATACAACTGATAGAGAAGCCCCCAAACCAGCCAGGTAGACATCATCTTTCTTGCCAGAGAATTCACAGAACAGTCTGAAGGTACATCTTAAAGGAAAACTGCACAGGGAGAGGCCCGAGTTACCTGAAGCAGCCGGAGATGCAGGGACAGCACCAGGTGCCGACTGCATTTCCCCACTGTGCAGCACTGGAAGGACACTTCCTACCTCCAGCAGCACTCCTGAGCTGTTCATGTGACCAGAAGCCACTGCCATTTCGTTTTCACCAACCTGTCAAAGGAGGATGAGACTGAAGTTCCTGGAGATACCACCACACCAGTGATTCTCTGCCAGATGTGCACCTCCACGAGCAGGACCAGCATTTGCTGTCCCAGCATTTCTTCTGCACTTTTTATTCAGGTTAGTCCCTGCCTGAGGCCCCTCATACAAGTGCAGAACAGGACAGTCTGAAACTGTTGCTGTTCTTCAGCTGTAAAACAGCTGCAGTACCACCTTCCTTTGAGGTGAGGCCAAGTGCATCATTTGCTTTATCACAGTTCTTCTGTTCAAGGACCTCACAATCCTTTACTCATATGAGTCTCTCCAGACCCTGAGATGGCACAGAAATATCCCTTGTTTTGAGTTGAGAGAAACAGAAGTACCAAGATGGACAGTAACTTGATCAAGGTCACACAGTGAACCTATGATGGACCTTAAAACAGATGTAAACCAGTCCTGTTCCTACAAAGAAAACTGAGCCCTCCACAGCCATTACCTTTCCCTGCTCCACTGTTACATCCGTCAAACACAGAACCCATGGAACACTTACCCAAGCTAACTAATAGAAAAAACCCTAAATCTGACTACTGTGAAGAAAAAAGGCAACAGCAACACACCTACTCCATCACACAAGCACTAACCCTGGGAATCTGTGTCACGAGCAGGCTGATGGCTGCTGTTTTCAGACCGGGCTCTGAACAGTGTCAGCATCTCCTAAGACTTCCACAGTCACTAACAGCACAAGTGGGCTCTCATCACAGTGATTTAGTAACCATCTACAGTTTGGAGAAAACTGAAGCACTTCAGTACAGGTCATAAACGCCATCCGAGGATTCCCTACTCTTGTGCTAAGATGCATTAAAAATATTGAAACACAACTTCCTGACAAGATGTAAAGAATTGTGAGCCCAGTGTAAGAATCATCAGGAACAGCTCCGTGGAGGCTGATGGGGAGGATGCTGACTAACAAGTTCTCTCCCCTGAGGAGAACAATTTCCTCTAGCAAACCCTGCAACTCCAACTCCTTATGACTGAGGGGACAGCCAGTCCTATGTGCTGCACGAGCCCTGCAGTTCTGCTGGGAAAGAGGCCCACCTCTGTGGCTCACAGGGGTATTTATACCTCTCCGATAGGACTTCTGCTGGGACTCTCACAAAACTGCACATTTTTAAAAATTCTATGCAGATTCCCCTTTTTCAGTGGGAGAGCCTGGAGCAAATTGTTTGTGTGCTTGCATATATGAGCAGAGAGCTCCATACCAGCCTGGGGCTTGTGGGCAGGAGACTGCCCTTCTTCAGCAGCTCTGAGAGCAGAGGGGAAGGAGGCGGAGTTGCTTTTTGTCCTAGCATCTTTTTCTGGGGTGAATCATCAGTGACTGGGGTCATGGGGGCATCCAGGGGAGCAGAGCCTGGAGGGGTGTCAGGGATTCCAATGAAGGAGGCAACTGGGGTGCTGGGCAATGTCCCTGGCGTGACCTGAGAAAGAGAAAAACCACACTGTTCAAAGCCACACTCCACCACACGGACCAGCCCCACTTGCTGCTTCCCCCAAGAGCATTGATCCAGCACACCACAGACACCTACTCCATTCACTCGCTGCCCCTACTCCAGGCGTGTGCTTTCACCCTTTCCCTGCCCTGCAGAGCCACTTCCCAGGCACTCACAGACTGCCTGGCCAACCCACTGAAGCCCCTACACGGCCTTTGATCCAGGCACCGGATCACCACAGACAGGGGAGAGCTCAGGGATCTCGAGCAGCACTGTCACCAACCACACTACAGCACCAGGAGTCTGCAAAGCAAGGCAAGGGCTTCTCCCCGGGCCCCTTCTCTGTGATGGATGCAGAGCCCCATGTCCCAAGCCGGGCTTTCCCCTCCTACCCGGAGAAGGATCCTTACCCCTGGACTGGCCTCATCCCCAGCGGGCTGGGACAGATCTCCCAGGGAATAATCCCCGCCCGGGGAGGTGGAGCCAGCAGGAGAACGAACCATCACCCCCGTGAGTCTTCGAGGTGGGTTCTTAATGGCCTGGCGAGCTGGAAGAGAACAGAAACTAAAGTGAGATTGCATGGCTCCATCCTGGAGTCCCTGAGAGTTACCTCTGACTTTATCCTGAAAAACATTAAGAGAACAATTTATATTACAGGAATTTCTTGCACTCCACTAGGCTCAACAGTACTTACTCAAATAATCTTAACATTGGGTAATGCACTTCAATTGCAGGTTTCTCTAGCAGTTGGGTATTCACCATCTCCCACCATCAAATTAAATGCCTCAAGAGTTATAAAGAATTAAACATCCAAAATAGAAGTCTCTTCCTTTTATTTTCAGTCACCAGGGAAAATAAAGGGGTGAAAAGCCTGACATTCTAACACAGAGGTCCTTACTAATCCTACTTCCCCTTGGATATACATTTCCTAAAGATTTTGTTCCTTTTTCAGAAGCCTCTGCCTTTTACCCTGTTATAAATACAATGCTGAAAAAGAACATAACCTTTCTCTCCAACTCTAAAGTCAAGGAGTTCCTCCTGCAGGTCTTAACAAGACTCAAGTATTTTCTAAATATTCTTATGAATATAGACATCTGTGGAAAGGGAAGGCAGCTCATTTCCAGCTTACCCTGATAAGCAGCATCTGTAGCCTTCCTCTTGACTTCTGCCTCCTCCTCTTCCATTTTTTTCTTTCTGTATAAAGAACAAAAACCTGCTGTCCCAGGGTGTCTCAGTTCCCCTTAGTTCCTCCTTCACAATCAGTTTACTGCCTGCCACCCTGTTATCTCCAGACAAGAAGAAACCAACCCTGCAGACTTGGGCTCAAATCCCCCAAGCAGAGAAGCAGAGCCAGAGAATGGCACACGGGGCAGGAAATTTCACTTCCAGCAGATTATCAAAACAGAGGCAGAAAACATGATGCTGCAAGCCATGGCCAAACTCTTTACTGAGCAACTCCCAAGGATGTTCCACACCAGCCGCTATCCCCCAGTCCCAGCTAAGTCTCCCCTCAGAGGCCAAAGCACCCGCCCAGCTCATTTCTCTTAACCCAAAGTATGTGGGGCAAGAGATGCTCGACAGCGGGTCAGGAAACTACAATCTCAGAAGAAATAATTAAATAACCCACATCATAATCTCATTGCACAGCTCCTCCAGTCTGTTATCCATGTGTCCGGCCTGGATCAGCTCTGCGTCCTTCTTGAGTTGCCTGTAATCATAAAATCTTTTTACTTTCTGATCACTGAGCTGGACCCCTTAAGCAGCATTTTCACGTCTATCACCACCCACTCAGACAGCTTTTTCAGGACAGGACTCTCAGGTGTGCAACATTTTAACACCTCTGTCATGTCATGTACCTGTATTTTTCTTGTGTTTCTTTAATAATTTTCTTTAACTCCTCAACCCGCTCTGCAGTCAGTTTCCGCACAATAACATCTTCCACCGTTTCCACAACTTCTCCCTTCTCACCACGTTTTCTCCTACAGAATAAGAGAAAAAAATAAAAGTCAGACACAAAACACAGAAACCCCAGTTCTTCTTTCATAAATGGCTGCTCTCAGTCATTCATGACACGCTCATGCAAAAATCCAACTTCCTCCAATTCCCTTAAATTATATTGGACAGCACAATGTTCAAACAACCTCTCCAGCAAGTTTTTTCTAATTCACACAGTGTTAAAGTCTTCAGGAACAGATCAAAGATGCAAGTCCACTAAAAATTCTCAACCTGAAAAAAAATCATTCCACTTCAAGAGAAAATTCTTTTCTACCCGAGGGGAAGCATCTCTTTTTTTCTTCACTAACTCTACTAAGCCCTTTGATTTTTCACCTCTAGTGCTGAAGATCATTCACAAACAAATCAGTCACACACGAATATTAATTTTAAACATCCAATCTTAAAATTAATTTGATGTTAGGTCTCTAAACAAAATGCCTGGAATTAGGAGCAGCAAGTATCTGAGATCACAGAGGTGTAGAGATAACAGTGCTAAGAAAACTGTAAGAAATCACTGCAAAATAGTGAAAAATACAAAACCCTTCTCACTCCTTCTCTTTTTTACCCCTATTCTCAATGACAAAGTTATGCGCAAAGCCTGTGATCAGTAAGACTAACATGCAATGTTTTATTCCAGCCAAATAAATACTATTTCTCCCATCTGACAAACCCTGTCCCACAACAGCTATTCCATCTGAATTTTCTCGTTGTGGAATGCTCCTTTTGGGAGGAGTTGGTTGGGGGAGAAAGTAATTTAACAGTGATGAGGACTTTGCTGTAAGAACCCAGAAGTCCCCCCTCAGCTGCTGCAGGCCGTGCTGGGGCCAGACTTTGTACTCACTTAGGGGTCTCCGTGGTCTCCAAGAGCTCTGAGTACTGAGATGCACAGTGCTGAGAAGAAACAAAGGAAGTGAGAGGACAGTTTGCTTGCCCAAACAGCAGGACACACCAAAATACACGGACATCCACAAACTCCTGAGGCAAGGAATGCCACAGCTTAATCACATGCCTGGTGAAGAATCTCTTTCGTCTTACTTAGTAATTGTGTACTGGACAAAGCACAAAACAATTAATCCTTAGTTCGTCCTCAATACAGCAGTTCTGATTGTGCAGAGATTTGGTGTCCAAGATTCAAATGTCAGTGTCTCACCTTTTGGGAGAACCAGTCAGGTGGGCGTCCTGGCTCTGCAAAAGGTTTGATGGCTCTGCTGACCGAGACCCTGTGGGAGGGAAATGGCAAGTCACCATCAGCTTATCTACTCCCCCAGCCAACACGCAGAGAAGAGTTGAAAACCCATCTTGACATCACTGAAGAACCCCCTAAACATGATACACTCGCCATGGAGTTATGTTGTACAAGTCTCAAAAATATTTGCCTGCTTCTAATAAACAGTAACTTCACTCCTTTGTTTTGAAAAGCAAGTTTCTTGCTTCTGATTACATTTCCACAAAACCCTTACTTCAGTAAAGAGAAATACACAGCAAAACAGAGCTATAGGTTCAGTGCACAGGAATCTGTTCCTCTACTTTTACACAGTAGTTATAAAGGCAACAAAATGCCTGTCCCGGTACACCTTTACCACCTCTTACAGCCCATCTTTGTTCTGAACAGAGGCAGCGGGGTGACAGCCCCGTGCCTTGCCCTTGCACTCGGAGCTCTGCACATGCCACCCGCCTTCCCCGGTCCCGTACCAGTTCTGGTCGCCGCTGCGCATGACGGAGGAGGCCAGGCAGAGTTTCTCGCGGATGGACCAGGGCTCGGTGGGGCCGGCGCTCAGCAGCTTGTGCTCTGCGGGACAGGGCAGGAGTGCGCGGGGGCAGTGCCCGGGCGCACCGGGACTCGAACCCGCGGCTCCACAGCCGGTCCCGCCCCTGCCGGACTCTTTGGCCCCGCCCCTCCCCC
>VYZQ01010880.1:0-13928 GCA_013400655.1 Mystacornis crossleyi
AGTTAACAAACATGCAGATATGAATTGGGACATTCAAATGTATTATAAAAGAAGAGAATTTATTTTTCTAATATATACTGCTACATTACTGATTATGCCATGCAAAAAAAATCCTGCATTTTAGCAGTGGTTTGGCCGCATTAAGCCCACCAGGCTGTCACAGTGCACCGGTGAAAGAGGCATGATGTCCTAGCAGGTAGCCTTTTAAATAATTAGTATGGGGTGCTGGATTATGTGCATAATTCCCTCCAACCCACTAGAATGCTGAGGTGCCCGATGCATGATGAGGCCTTTAATGATGAAGAAGAGTGGAAGATGCTCTAACTGAGGTACTTGTCATTCTTGATCTCTATCCTTCATAAATCTTGGGGGGGAAAGGCTCTGTTGATGGAAAGCTAATTTTCTCAAAGGTAAATGGAAAAAAAGGAACATGCAGAGAAGACATTCCCCAGGATCAGAATGTACAAAGGTTAATTCTGCATCTTCCCTTGCCACCGCCCCCAATAGGTCAGGTCTTCCAAAATTTAAGAACCACTGAGATGACTTCACCCCTTCTCAGAGAAAACCTCAGTCTCAGCAGAGGGGAGTTAGATATTTTTTTATTTTGCTGCCTGAAAAAAACCAAGTATTCATTGGTATCTGTGATTCACTTCAGGAAAAAGAGAGTGAACCTCAAACAGAAAGAAAGGAGCAAACTAATGCTGTGGGTGCCAGATCACCCGCAGAAGAAAGCCTTTCCCGAAACAAGGAGGGAAACATTCAGCAGTGCCTGTGGGAATCAAGAGCTATGGAGAAAAGGAAATTACCTATCAGATAGCTTTGGTGCCTCTCAACATCAGCAGCAAAATGTAACGTGAAAGCAGAAAAATGCGAAGAACTGAAGCAAAGAACAAAATGAACCCAAGAGGAATTCAGAGGGTGGTGGTGAAGGGCACTTGTCGTGAATGGGACAGAGCAGCCACAGTAAGGAGGTGATAAACAGAGTGCCAGAGGCATGACGCCATGTGCTGTGGAAAATAAAGTTTGTAACTGCAGACATTTTAAGAATGCATTCATTCACTGAATACAGTGCAAAGCACACAAGCACATAATGTCTGGAGGGGCAGGGAACTGTTCCTCCCTGAAAAGTTAACCCACTTTTTCGTTAAAGTTACTTTATTTTGTTGTGTTGGACCATACTCTGATACACATCACTGAAACTTTCACCCTGTTTTGTTTCTGTTGTGCTGACTAGAAAAGTTCTACAACTTTCCATATGAATTTTTTTGCCTATGCTTCTATTACTAGCAAATCTGTAAATAAACTCCTTGAGACTGGATACTGCATATAGATTCAGAGAGGTCATTAAAAGCAATGGTCTGTCCTCTGCTACTGCTTTGCTTATTAAATTGCATAGACAATCTACTAGGCCTCTGTTCTCCCACCTACAAAGGGCATATTTCTTCCCTCTTCCAATGCTTCTGTTCCTTCTTCTGTCCCTGTAATACACATCTCATCCTCAAGTTCCTTTTTTCCCTTTACCTTAAAATTCCACTACCATGCTGACCTCCAAAATAGATGTACCTTATCCTCAGCTTTCCTTCAGTTTACTACTTCACAGCTCAGCTTCTCACCTTCCTTCTGCCTCTCAGGTCCAGATGATATCTTTAAAGCCTCTTAGGTGGCTACCTCTTCCTTATTCCTTTCATCTGCTACTCCAGCTTCAAATAATGCACTCAAGTAATAACACATAATGCAGACAATTAAATCTACTCAGTTTGCTCTTCTTTCCGTATGTCTCACAACTCCTGACTTTCTAAGCTTTCTGCATCATTTCTTTCCTGCCTAATTACCCAAGCTTGTCCTGTGGAGCCACTCTCCCTGAGCTGTTAGTTTGGTTGGCTTCCATGTGCCACATGTCCCCTTGTCCTGCGTTAATATCCGGCCTTTTCTCATGGCTGGTACAACTGAAGTGTATATTTTGACACAAACAATGTTATGGTATTTTCACTTTCTATTTTATTTATTTATTTCTATTCTATTCACACTTGCTGTGTTGTGCAGACACACAAAGGTTTCAATCAGCCTGTAACCTTGTCAGGACAAGGATCTTTCTTGCCTGAACTATAAAGGACCTTTTAAGCAAGTAACAAATGCAGAGATTTTGGCACCATCTTATTTCCAGAGGCCTTATTTTGTGGAAAGTAGAGCTCAGTGCTTCCTCTCCTCCCCCATCTTCTGTCTGCTGTCTCTCCGGTCCATTTGGATCTCCAGGCATAAACACGATTTCACCAGAGTTGTTTTGCAGCTCTGTACAATTGCATCAGACCCAAAGAAATGTAGAGGTTTCTGGGGTGACTGTTTCTGCCTGTTGCAGTAATACAGCCTGCTGGCTGCTGTGTTGTAGCACACCAAAAATTTAAGTCCACATTTTACCCCAGCTACTTCTACTACAGAGTATAGGTAGTGGAAAAGTAAGGAGTACAAATTAGGAGAAATATATGCCTCGTGTTATCCTTTCACAAAAGCTTTTTTATCTTTCCTACAATTAAAATTACATTTTACTCTCTTGACTCGTATGTTGGATGTTTCTCAATGAAATCTTGTTACAGAATTCTGTGGTTTTGTATCACAGACCAGAAGAAGAGTTAAACTGGGTTAGGTCAGTCAAGTTATGAAATGGCACCTTCACTCTCAGTCTTTCATTCCACTATTCACTAAAGTCTGTATCTTGCTCTACTGAATACCAAGAGAAGGAAATCAGTTGAGCATCTACATAAGCAAGGATTAGAGGTGTAGTTGGTATAAACCTATTACACAGCATTGCAAAATGAAGACATAATTTAAATAACTTAGAACATTTTTTTCAAGGCATACATTACATTTAAACAATCAATTTTTTTCTGCCAATATTTTTGCAAAAAGTTGAATTGCCTATTATTGCAGCCCCTTCTGTGCATCAAATGGAATCCTTATCCCATATTCAGTTTCTCTGGTTTTCAACCACATTGCTCCAATATCCCTCCCAACCACATAGACATTATTCTGTAAGAACAGATGGAGTTTATGCACAACTGGCTTTTTTTTCCTGTAACGAATCGAAACGACCAGCGAGACAAGACAGAAATTTGCTGAAATTCTGAATTCTTTCTGCAAGTTTAAAGATTTTATAAGTTTTCATTCACTGATTATACAACATCCATGCTCACAAGCATCTGTTGGTTGCATATGGGAGTTTAGACAAACTCCTTTTCTTATACTACTGTGGAAAATAAGAACACAACTTGATCAAAAGAGAAGTGCTGCAGCAGCTGTTTGCAGGATGAGCTCTCTGCCTCCCTCTGAACTGGGGCAGAAGCAACCAGTAAGAGAGGATGTACCATATCACACACACCAAGAACTCAGGGACAGATGTGATAAAGCCAAATTTTCCCATCTGGGCAGAAAAAAGGGGTGTTACGGCTGAGATTCAGCTCTGGCAGCTTACAGGAAGATTATGAGCAGTTCATAATAAGCAGGAGTTTCTTCTGGCAACTGTTTCGTATGGTTATGCAGATAATCTATCCATTTGGAAAACTTGCAGACCAGGTATACGTAAGGCTCCTGAAACTCATGGATTTATTCCTAATCATTGGAAGACGTGCTTATACATCACAGATCTTCATTAGCAGAATTTTAGCCTTCAGATTTCTGCTTCCAGCCTTAGCTGCTTGTTTCAGTCCATTCAGCTCTGTGAACACTGGAAAAGATGAATAAATACTGGATAATATTCTTTCCTTTTCCTGACTATCAAAAGTTCAAACCCAACCATTAAACATGCAACATTTACTTAATGGCATGCTTTGTTAAGGAGTACTGTTCAGTCCTTTTCAATATGCCAAAAACACAGGAAAACAACTTTAAAAAATTTAGGAAAATTACTCTGACTCATTCAGTTTATTTCCTTTTTTCTACCGTGATGAAACACTGAGCTGGAGGAATGGAGGTTTCCAGGAAGCCCTAGGGAATTCTTGCCACCATTAAATATATCACAATATTGGGCTATTTTTTCCCCCCAGGGTTAGAATTACCAGTCTTTTAGGCTGCTCTCCCTAACGGTGAAAGAGAGGAACATGCTAAAGAAATAACAGCAAAGTCAAGAAAATATCTTTCACTGGAAAAAAAAAAAAATCCCACTACTCCAAACAGCAGAGAGACAGACAGACATTAATTTAAGTCAGTAAAAGAGCTGGGTTCACTTGTCTTCACTCTTTCTGGTTTTCTGTCCTGAACTGAGAGCACATTCCTGCAGTTCAAAACTTGGCACATTTTCCCCTTTCTCATCTATGCTGCCTCCTTCAAATATCTTCTCATTTCTACTCTTGTCTGAGCCTAGCCCTGGCTTCAAACTTTCTAAGTATCCCATCTTTATTTTTAAAAAGCTTTTCTTATATGAATTTCAAGCCATCTAATCAATTAACACAATAAAGTTAAACTCACATAGACTGGTTTTCAACCAGCAGTTAAAGTTCACTATTTTTGTTTCAGAGCTGAAATTCAAAAACATTTTTCCAAAAATATCATTTGGTCTAGTAAAAGAGATTTATTTCCTCTCTCTTGAAAGAAGCTATTCTTTTGTGAACACTACCACCAGTGTGCTCTTGGACCAAGTTTTTCTATGTTGTTGTCCTGTGCTATATATTGTATTTCTCTGATTTATGTCGTGTATTGAGCAAAATCAACACCTTGACTAATATAAGAATTTTATCAAGGATGCTCCACAAATAACAGTACTGTAGGAGATCAGGTTTGTCAATGCTTTGCAAAAACTTGGTGCAGCATTTTGCTTATTAATTGTACAATAAAGGCTTCTTTACAACTAACCTGATCCAAAAGAGCACATTCATAGTTTGTATCTAGATTTTAGAAAAACCCCAAAGTTCAAGGCAAACTGCAAATTCGGGGTGTAGGTTTGTATTTTCACACTTCCCCCAGCACACTGTGGCTCCTACAATGCAGTACAACAGGATTAATGGCTTCATTTCTAGACAATTTATTTTCTAATTCCATCTGGCTTTGTTTTATACTTTCACAATCCAGTGACTTTGTTGACACTGCAAGACAGGAGTAAGTCACACACACTGTGTTGTGTTTGGATGCTGCAATACATTACAGAATTCAGACAGAAATAGAAAATGGCAAAGCATGAGCAAAAGTCATAACTTTGCAAAGGCCTTCTGGGTTTCTCTTAGGCTGGATAGTATTTTACTCAAGCTGTTGCAGAATATGCATCAGTATTTTTTGGTTTAAATAGTGAATATGGTCTGCTTAAAATAATGTTCCTGTTTCAATATAAACAAACCACAGCTTCTATACCTTCTACATTTAATCCATTGTAGCATGTGAGGGGGATGGAGAGAAATTGGAGAAAAATTGCTCAGCTTCTGTTTCTTGACTTCCAAAATCTTCCAAGGTCTTTTACAAATGAATGAGGGGGAAAAAAAAAAAAAGTCTTTGTATGTAGAATCTGCTGGGTGCTAATTTGACGTGGCAATGAGATGAAAGTTGGATTCATGCTAGTTTCAACATCAGAGGATTGGAATGCATCCTACTTAGCATAGAAGTCAAACAATTCACTGGCAATAGATTGCTTTCCACTTCTAGATCTGCTAAATAAATAGAAAACTAATTAACAGTGTAGTATGGCAGATGTAGCAGGCTTGAATTTCATTAGAGCACTGGCTGAGAACTGAAAGAATCATGAAGTCGTTTTGTGTCCTAGTGTGTAATGAATCCTTCTTACTGTCTTTTCCATGGGACAGACAAGATATAATTTGTGTGCCCTCTGCATAAGAATTTCCTGATAAATTTCCACGTAAAATAAGAATCAAAGTATAAGCCCTTGAAATTATGTAAGTATTCTTTTCATTTCCCATAAAATAGCTTTGGTTCCATAACAGCAGCATCACGTTTCTTTGCCTTGTGCATTTTGGTTCAGCTACTTAAAGCTTATTAAATATGTTTTTCACAGGGTATTTTTCTGTTTCATTATCTATGCTTCTTTTTCCCTGATGAAAAGTGATAATAGGTTGTATTTCCTGTAGTGTTAAGAACAGGGATCACACAAAGGAATATCTATACTCACATTCGGAAAGGAAAAAAAAGCTAAAGTGTTTATTTTTAGACTTTTCCCCATAAACACACATTAAACTGAACTTCCTATATCCAGAATTGCATAACCAGATTTGGCAGTATTAATTAACAATAAAAGTAGTGTTTTGCCCCATAAGAATCAATAAGATAATTATGTTACTTAGGAAATGGTAGTCATATGATTTTGCTTTCAGTGCATAATGAATAACATTAAGTTCTGCGCAACAAAAAGGTTTTACAGACCTAAACAAGCCCTAGGACCTGTCTGAAATTCTTCCAGGAAAGCCTGATTGAAGTCCTGTGGCAACTACCTGCTTTTACTAACTCTTAGGGGTATGTATATATGCTTGCAAACACATACTCATTTCATCAAATACACAAATTCTTAACCAGTATCCTCTCGAGAAAGAGTTTCAGGCTGGCATGCAAGAAATACCAGGACCATTTCTGTATTTTAATATTTGGACCTTGGAACACTTTTGCCACCCTCCACATAGCTTCATTCCTAGGCAAAAAAAATGAATTAAATGTCTTTCAAGTGTCCATTATAAAGCTAAGTGCTGTACATAAATATGCATGAGAGGTCATTATTGCCAAGAGATGATTCTTAAGAAGTTCAGGTGTCTCTTACTAAGATTTTCCTCCTTGCTCTACGGCAGTGAAGTGAGTATTCAAAGGTGTAGTTGCATCTCTAGAATCTGATTTCAGTGTTTTGGCTTCTACCCCTTCTGTTTTCTTGCAGGGTCTCCCAGTGGACAAACTTACACTCCCAGGCATCCCCAACAGTGGGCTGCAAAATTACAGGGATGGAAGCACGTCTTGGGGTTTACCTGCACCAGGGCCCTGGGATATAGCTGGGATCTCTATCAGTCCCTGGAAAGAGCAATCCCTGCCAGCAGACGGGTGGATCAAATGCACTCCACAGCCTTTGCTTTCAGTCTCAGCAGAAGCCAGCTCCAGAGTGAAGGAAATGTCTTGGATCCTCCTCCTTTCTGCAGCATGCGGCTGCCAGCCTGCTGCGCCCCACGGCCCCTGGACCTTGCGGGCTGTGTCCATCCTGCTCTCGGCTGCTGCAGGAGCAGGCACCACTGCCCTGCTCACCCCCACCTTCCCAAACAACGGGAAAGTGCAGCAATGGGCAAGGCGTGGAAAGTGAAAGAGCAATCATGGGTGTGATAACAAGGCTGAGGAGTGAATACACTCCAGGTAACTTTAGATTTCAGTCTATTCTTTGACAAGGTAAAATCCAGAAAAGATCACGCGCTGAGTGTATTTAGACAAGACTATAGCCTGCTGGTGTTTTTTCCAGCATTGCTAAACACTTACATTCCCAGTAATTACTGTGGGAGCTGCATAAAGCCGGCGTCTGACTCCAAATCCTGGAGTAGACTCCTACCAAACGCTATTTTCAGCAGTTCTGTTGTAGGCACAGGATACCTACAGTGGCAGCAGCTGCACTTGTCAGATGCTACATTTACTGTATATTTCCCCCTCCCTTTGTGTTTTTTTCCACAGTTCTTCCAGTGGGGATTTTGGCTCTCTCACATGCATATTAGCTTGGTATTATGCCATTCTTCCAACTGAACAAACCTTTCCAAAATGCTTGTCAAACCTATAACTGCTGCAGCTTTTTGTCATTTTTTGGTTTGGTTTGGGGTTTTTCTTTCTGAAAACATGTGGGTAGAAGTACAAAACATGTATTCCCAGCCTTTACTCGTATACAACAGGAAAGCCTGCGCCCTTCTCAGCACAGGCTAGCCTGGAGAAGGTGACTAAATGATCCCTAGCTGTTGTTGCTCCTTTTCCATCAAGTCAGTCACATCCTCTGTTTACAGATGGCTGGCTTGTAGATAAGCCAAAGAGCAAATAGGTGGTTCACTTCTGATCATAAGGCTAGTTTACTCCCATGCCTCCCCCAAATCTCAGTTTCTACCATACAACATGGTTTAAATGAAAACCTGTAATTATTTTTGTTTCAGTTTTTTGTTTATGATTTCAATTGCTTTTAGTAACCTGGTATGTATCTCTTCAGTACATCTAATTCCAGAGCCATGGTTCAACTTTGGATTATATTGGTTCTTGCTCTCTGGTTAATGCATCCATTTCTTGAGTTATTGCCTTTGCATTGATCTCCGTTGTTTCAGTTAAAAGACCTTATCCATGTTTCCATTTTGGTGAGGGAGACATGCTTGCATTATGGCACCTTTAACGGCAGGGTTATCTCTCCTGTCATAGCCTTCATCTGCAAGGTATTTTACTGATTATTTTTCATGAGTAATCCTCAGCAGAGGCTGCCTAAGAGATGGAACAATATACGTGTCTGATGCTCGTCGGTATTTTGCACTCAGCTAACGAACACACCCATGCAACATCGGGCGCTGCTGTCTTGGACCTACTCTTCAGTGCTAAGGAAGGCTGTCCCCAAACTAGTAAATCCATCCAGGGCATGGAAGGAACAATAAGGAGAAGTATGCATGTTAACCCAACAAAATTAAAGCTGCAGTAGAGATTTGATAACACCATCTGAGAACAGCAAGGGAAAGAGCAGAGGAATGGCTGGCAAAAAGTTCCCTGCTCTTTTGCAGCCAGATGTTAAGTGGAGGCTGTGTGCTCAGACAAGAAGCTGTTTGGAAACAAGGGAAATGACATAGCGTCAGGAGATTCACTTCCTCACACAAAAGCAGCTTGATTTCCAAAAAAACCCCAGCCCTTTGCTAATGAAATGGTGCAAATGCAGCAAAAGTACAAATAGATGGTTTTTTGCTAGCTCAGCAAAAACGAAAAAAAAAGAAGAAAAGAAATAAAAAAAAGATTGTTTTTTCCTCTCAGCTAGAATCATCAATGTTTGTGCTCTAGGATGTTTGCTTGGCAGGTTATGGGTTACCTGTTAGAGTGGAGGACAAACCCCAGCAAGGTGGCTCTGTTTCCAAAATGATCTTTGGACAGCCTGGGAGCTCATGCCCAAAGACTTACTGCATTTTAGGGAAATGAAATTCTGACTCCCAAAAATAAAAAAGGAGAAATGAATCTGACCAGCTTTACATCGATTTAGCTCTCTGCCGGTCTGTGGCATGTTTCAAACACCAGCTCAGCTGCCTTTTAAAAAGCAAATTAGAGCTGGGGAGAATGATGGCTCAGCAGCTGGGTTTGCCTGATAAATACCCATTAGATGCATCAGCCTCCAAGAACCTCGAAGTCAAACAATCTCTGGAATTTTAAGCTTCCTCTTTCCCCACCATCTTCCAGCTTCTCCCTGACAAACAATTAATTTTAAAACAATATGTCCCTAATCCTATCATCGTTCTCTATGGTCACCAAATCACAAGATGAAACAGATCCTCCAGGGAAAACTCATGTCCCTGCATTGTCAGTAATGAATGGAATTATTTCATGCTTCACAATGCCCTTGAGGGGGAGTCATACCAATTAACATAACTGGGCTTTTCTTATTACATGATTGAAATTAATGAGAAGAGGAAAAAAAAAAAAGGGAAAAAAGGAAAATGGTATGGAACAGTGTTTTATAATGCATTTTGATCTGTAAGTTGAGGATGCATGACTGTCTTAACAAAGCCCAGCCCCTCAGAGGAAAAAACTGCCTCAGTACTAAGAAATGTGGGCTGGTTTTATCCGTGTAAGTCCATCGGGACTAAACCCTATTTCAAAATAAGGTTTGTGTAATGCTTAAGTGTCGGACGGGCCTCATGTTTACACACGACATGTTATTGCCTAAGTTCACTAGGGGTAAAGATCTCCTACAAGAGCAGTCCACATCTCCTGATGAAAGTACAGGGTTGTTACTGCAAAAGTCTAGCCTGTATGGAAGAGTTTAATGCTTAAGGAGGCTTTGCAGCCATAGCAAGGCAGCTCTGGCGTTCCTTCATTTCTTGCTATCTACACACAGAAATACAAAAACGATTGCTTTGAAGATAGGTAAATGCCAAGAGCAGTTAGGTTAGAAGTTAGGATCCCTCATTTGCTTTGTCACAGTTGGGAGTTAGTAAAGATTTTGCCAACTTTTGGGGGGCTAGATTCATGAAAAACATGCACGAGAATGCAGATGGCATCTCATGGCCTCCCTTGTACCTTGGTCTACATATCATTTATAGTAACAGCTCAACAATACCAGTTTGAAATACATAGAGACATTCACATAGTAAAATTCATGCATTAAGGGAAGTATTTCTCCCAGGGGAAGGCAAGCTACTCCCAGCAGTTCACTGTGAGCATCTACCTTCAGTGTCTAACCGGGATTGTCCGGCTGCCTCCATCGACGCAGAAGCATTCTGTGATCAGCTCAGGGCCTGGGGTATCAGCCTTTCCTCTCTGTTCATACAGGGGCTGCAGAAAATGTTATTACCTCCTTTTAGTACCAAGGTCCTGAAGATGATTCTTCAGAAACTCCTCTGTTAACTGCACTCCTTTACCTCCCCTCTGAAACTTACCCACTGTCATTTCCCTACCAGCAAATCATTTTCTGTCTCAGAGTTCCCTTTTTAATTCTCAGGTCATCCAGTTTCACCAGGCATCTACATTTCCTGAGCAGAGGAACTAAGCATTTCCTTTATCTAGGACATAAAATTCAATTTAATCAAAGAAAGATATCAGTCAATCTGGCATAATCTACTGCAGTAAGATGAAATCTAGCATTTTCTTTCAATTTCTCCTACCTCCATGTATCTGAATATTCTTCCCTTCAAAAATTCTAGAGCTCTACATGCCCTTAAGGCTGCTCATTTTCCCTTACTTCACCACCTTTCTGCCTCCCTCCTTCTGCAGATGAATGCTGGAACCCAAAACTTCAGTATTAACATATTCAATCTTACCCACTTTCCATGTCATGCTGAAATATGAACATCAGCAGGAGGGCACCTGGGCCATGCGGGACAGCCTTGCTGGGCCCAGCTCTTGTTCTCTCTGCGGACCAATTGCAACACAAAAATTAGAAAAGCTTTCCTTAGGAGAAATCCAGAAGTCCTAATTCAAGAGAGGAGTCACAGAGGAGATCTGTGGGCTGAGACACCTCCAGGAAGGGAGGGCAATTTTGAACTCCATTTTGAACTCAATGTCCCCATGTCCCAGCTACATGCTCTGATCACCTTCATGACAGGAGGTTGCAGCAAGTCAGCTGAAAGGTGTGACTGCAGCCCAGCTCCAGCTGTGCTCCTGTTCCACAGCAAACACTGCACGGAAAGAGGCGCTGAACCACCTTGTGCCACTGGAGATCTGCAGCACTTCTTGCAGGGTAATCACCAGCTGAATATGAAACAAACTTCGGGTCCCATTGCTGGGTAGCTCGGTCTCCTCAGGCACTGCAAATGCAAGTGTTAAGGTTATGAACTCCATCAAAGTACATAAAATTAGATGTTGCAACATTCATGCCTAGTCCTTTCATTCCCTGAACCTTAAAAAAGAACACAAACAGAAACTTGGCTGCTATCCTCAGATATTTTTCCTATGCTGACTTGCCCCAGCTATCTCCTTAAGGCACCTTTACCTTGACTTTCTTTTTCCCAGCTTAACATTTTTTCAGGTTAAATTCCATATACCAGTGCAAACATTCTCTGCTTCCAAAAGCCTTCTTCCTCCTTGCTCTCCCTCATGCCTCTTTCTTTGATGTCTTTTCTTCCTTGTGCTTTTTCTTCCAAGTGAAAGCTGTACAGTGCTAAGAGAGTTCAATATATAAGCATCACTCCATTATCCACCTCTACCCTAAATAATTTCTACATATTTATCATCTGGATTCAGTTATCAAGCCCAGCATCAAGAAATTCAGTCCCGTATCTCCCATCTTACTCAGTGGTGTCTCATAGAGTACTGAATCCTTGTACTCTTGAAATCTGAGAATGCTAAAAATAATCTTTTATTCCTCTTAACCCTGTTTTTTCTTCTTTTATTTAATGAAGTAAAATAATTGGTGTCCAGTTTTATCTGCCTTTCTAGTAATGATAATCAGATGTCTTAAGTACTCCCTGAAGCTGATAGACAATTCTTCCTCTGTTATTTCCCTTTAAAAGTCTGGAATGCAGCAATGTCTCCTCTTAACTTCTCTGGTACCTCTCCCATAACCAGCTTAAGTTTCCTGGATGATTTCATTCCTTTGATATTTATTTTTTAGCATGAACCTGGGGTATAAACTACCCACTTTTTAAATAGTTCCTCATCTAGGTGGGTTTAGTCAATTGTTTGATTCCCTGGTAGCCTGGTATGATTTTTTTTTCTGTCCTTGGAAAACATCTATAAACTGTGACAGACTTCACATCTCTCCCTACTGAAGACTGAGGTACAAGCAATAACTCATTTTCCAGGCAATATCACCCTTTTAGTCAAGGTAGCCACTCTGTTGCTCAGAAAGATGATGGCTGCATCCCCAGGTGACCTGAAGCTTCCTACACGCTGAATTTATAAAAACCTTTATCATGTTCACATCTTTTCCTTTCTTTTTCTGTCTCAGCTTTTTTGGATAATTTTCTTGCATTTTTTTCACAATCAGTTCTTCTACCTGTTCCTGCAGCACTGACCCTGCTGATTTATAAGTCTCATATTCTTCTCTCTTTATTGCTCATTTTGTTTCCCCTAGTCAATCACAGTGGTCATCCCTACTCCAAGTAGAACTATTTCTCAGTGGTATACAGATTTCTTGATTTCCATGGACTATATCTTTGAGTATTTCCCCACTGCATCCTACCTCTTCATCGCCTTTTGCTGTTTTTTAGAAAACATATGCCCCTCTCAGTGTTCTGAGAAGTGTGGAGAACTCAGTGTTTTCTGAGAGTTCAAAGCTTTTGCACTTCTAATTTTGGGGATTCACACATTCCTGATTTCAGAACTCATTAAGTTTGGCCTGTGTTTTTGTACCCTCCTCTCCTGCCTCTTTTGCATGATACATGGCATATCTGGGGAGATGCCAAGTGCCTCAGTGCCAGCCCACAGTTTTAGCTGTATATTCATAGTCTTTGCTATACTTCCCGTATAGCACAAATGCTTCCCAGAAATGAATGAACTTGTTTTCACACCACCCTGTGAGTAAAGAAAGTGTTATTATTTATATTTTATGGAGAGGGAAACCAGGGTACAGAAGTTAAGATTCAGATTTGTGAATGACCTTAAGTGCTTTACGCTAATTCAGTTGAAAATAAAAATATTTTCTTAATTCTGTAAATTATTACTTTTTTGTTCTCAGAAGCCCAGCTGCTTTCCTCTGAGAAGCTTCCCATTTTTCAACACTTTCCAGCCCCTTTGTCCCACACACAAGTCCTGCCTCCACCAATACCAATTTGTTCATTCCACCTGCCCACATAATTCCCTCTCATTTTCATTTTTGCTTTCACACAGAAGCTTAACGTATACGTACAGCTAAAGCCCGGGCCAGCCTGCAGCCAGCATCACTTCCAGCAAGGCAGCCTCTGGACTCTGACAGCAAGCTTGTTTTGTTTTCCCACTGAGAGCATGGAGAACACGGGTATGACCCATTTGCTTTGGAGTGGTTTAAAGTATTTAATTCCTCAGTGGTGGGAATGTGCTTCCTACACAGATGCAAAAAATGAAGAGATGAACCTCTTGAATGCTCAGTCCCCAGAAGGTGAGAGAGGCAGTCGCTGTTGTGAGCCCCAAGTCCCCAGGCCCCTGCTCCATTGCCAGCTGCTCCTGGAAGACCGTAAGAACTGCCGACCCTCATACTTCCTCTGCTGAAGCCCCACAGGGCCATTTCTGCAGACCCAGATACAAAACGATGGTGGGTTACAAAACCAATCTCCTCCACTTCTCTCCACCTTTTCCCCAGCCTTTGGTCTCCTGCTCACTCCCTAAAGATGTGT
>VYZQ01010881.1:0-14203 GCA_013400655.1 Mystacornis crossleyi
ATGCCCATCTCCCCAAGGGGAAGCACTTCTTCACCCTCCAAATCTTTACTGGACACAGTCTTGTGGCTCTCATGAAGACAAATTTTATAAGGAAACCTGAAAAATTAGGCTTGGATTGGTTGTGTTTCTCATGAGGGAGAAATCCTATCCTGAAGCACTGCTTCAGCTGTATGAAACCTTCCATGTGGCTGCCAGGTAATAAGCATTAATCTGCTGTGCATTCAGAATAAAAGATGATCATCTGAAGAAGAGAATTGTCTGTCCCAGTGTGTAAGAAGCAGTACTTCCACACCAAAGTACAATATAAAGTTTATTCTTGGATTTTTTTCAGCTATTTCACATGAAACCATGACCCAGATTTTGGCCAACAGAGCTCTGATCTGTATGAAACCATGGCTTAGAGTCATCTAACCAAACCCATCTCTCAGTGGCAGATACACCATTGAATGCATTGCCTTCTATGATATGACTTCAGGGCCTCAAGGAGGCTGATGTGATTTGCAGACAGGATAAAGGAGAACCATATAAACAGATAACATCATAATAAAACAATAAGTGTTTTCAGCTCTGAACTGAGGAATTTTCTTTGCATGTGTGTGATTGTAACACTGACTGATAAAGTTTCCTTAAGTAAGATCATCAAAAGAGAAATGTGAGGTTTCTGAATGTTATCGTGAATATTTTACAAATACAGTGATATCTATTCAGCATATACAGCTAGAGATGTAGGCCAGACACAGGTCATAAATATATTTTTTAAAAGTCATTTGGAGGTAAGACATGACTATATCATCTTCTAACAGTAAAATGGATAAGCTGGAATGACATTACCTCCTGGAGAGTCATTCTCTTTTGAAAGATACATAAAGATTTTCCTTGTCTGCTGCACTGCATTTTTTCCCCTATTGTTCAACTTCAAGAAAGTATCTTTTGTGGACATACTCTTTCATTCTCATTGGAATTCTGATTACTAGCAGGGGTTATAAAACCAGAAGCAATCTTACACTTTTCCATAACATGCAGGTGTGGAAGCACAGTCACAAGAATAGTGAACGCCTTCTCTTTTCTGTATTGATAATGCCTGTGGCAGCAGTTCGTATACATCTTTATTTTACTGACATTTTACACCCCAAAAGTGAAATGATTCAGTGCAAAAATCACAGCTCTAACTTCATCAGAGCCTAAGAACTTCATCCAGCAATAAAACCTGATGGAATCTTATTTTATTTGGACCAGGCACAAGTCACACACAGAAAGATCTTGCTTGATTGATTGAGACACACAGAAATATACTCTGCATGTAAAATTATTATTATAAGATAAACATCTTGGCAAACCTCTGGGAATATCTTTCAGGCACAAGCCCAGCTGTGTAACCTTCAGGGCTCACTTGTATGAAGTGTTATGTCTTAAATATTAGATCCCCAGAGAAGGATGGAAATTTCTTTTTTGAAATTTCAATATAAGTGAAAATAGAGTGATCCACAATATCGGAGAGTTCAGGCTGATCAGCCTCAAAGCCAGCTGAACTGTAGAAAGGATGAAGAACTGGGATTTTGAGGCATTTTTCTATGTTTGTGTATGTGAACATGTATGGAAGATATGGACCAGAATCCTGGAATCAGATTTTTAAAAAATCAGGGGCGAAGGACTCACTGACATGAGCCCACATTAACATAAGTTTTGGTAGTTATCCATACAGAGAGGTATATTCTTAAGTCAAAAAAAGAAATATGCACATTTAATAACCTTTTCCAGTCAAGGAAAATTAATACTAAAAAGGTTATTCTAACTTTGTGGTGCTTTCAAAGTTAAGCTTTTTATATATGCAAATTAAATATTGATAGACCCTATCTCCCATGTGTAGAAAAAAATCCTTAATTCAGTAGTAACTATTTCTATCTGCATAATGCTCATCTACAGTCAAGATATTACAGTCTAGTGATGATATCATGCATCAGGAAAGCAGGACTCTGAAGTCAGTGACGAGGTGGGAAAACAGCTTTGCCTGATACCCACAGTCAGTGATTAAATTTCCTAAATTAACTCTACAAAAGAGGTTTTTAAGTTCTCTCATGGTTATCTAAACAGTGTTGCAGCTTATCTGTGACACGTGTACAAAAGAGTAAGCAAAAGAGGTGACTGTGCACTCTTTCTTCAGTCTCTAATACTGCAGGTGGAAAGCAAGAAATTGATGTGCAAACATCAAAGACCACCCTAAGGTGATCCAGAAGGCAAGCTGGAGCACTGGGATCGGTGGAGCTGAGGTCTGAAGGAATCAAAGCTAATGAAGAGCTTTCCAGCTGCAAAGATTTTGCTGGAATAACTGAATTAAACTTTCCATGGGTGAAGCCAGACTATACAGAGAAGACAATGGTGAATCTTACCCCCCAAAATATTAGCTATTGGGTTTTACCCTAACAGAAAGATCAGTTATATAGTACAGTTATTATAAAAGAGAAAGTAAGTATTTAAGGATACTTTATAGTACTGAGATACATGACGTTGGAAAGAAATTTGAGTACTCAAGGCTCTGGCTCTTACAATACACCATATCTTGGTGGACTAGATGCATGAGTCTGAAATACACGTCTGAGGATTAAATTGTTATGTTTTTCCCCATGACATTGCATTTTTACATTTACCTACTAATAGGTATGTATGTACAAACTTATAGAAAAATTATCTAAGAATTTTATTATATGTAGAATAAAAACACTTCCTTTTTAACTTTTACTGCATGTGTAAGGATGTGACACTTCAGTAACAGCTTTTGTGCATGTGTAATCAAAATATCATGGCTCGCTACCCAGCAATAGAGCAGCTTATTTCAATTTGTGCATGATGTATTGCTGCTGTCCCATCTTTCATGTATTTAGGAAGGCTACCAATAAAAATGCTATATTTTCCAGATTGAAAGGCTGTACTAGTACAGGAATGTGAAATGTTAGAATGCATGTATGAACAATGAAGAAATTGTTCCAATACCTAAAGCTTCATTATCTTGCTGATGGGTGCATGACAGAAATATTGTGACAGAGATGATCTTAACAGTGAAGTTTTGAAGTAAGTCTAAACATTCCATTCATGAAGACAATGACTAAAGATGAAGATGGATTTAAGCATTTTTCTAAGAAACTTCATTACATATTACACCAAAATGTGTAACTTCTGCTGAAAGAAAATTCAATGCCCTTGCTATTATACTGCTCCTTTCACTTTCTGACTGCATCTTATAAAGAAATCAAGAGACAAGAATTCATTTTTTATCATCAAATGTGTGTCTCCAATCAGATCTTGCTTTCTCACCTCAAGCTAGAAGGCTGACAGGGTCAGAGGATGATGTACATGGGTATAGTGCGAGCAGAGTCAGTATTCCAGAAAGTAGAAAAGATAAGAGAAAACTGCAATGGTCACAAATCTAAGAAAAAAATGAATCTAAGAGTGACCACATTGTATTTCTCCAGAATTATCACAACAATTGCCACTAAATAACAACTCACAAGTAGAGAACAAATAATTGCTACATTCAGTTATTTAAGCATTAAAAATTTTAAGTAATTTTCTGACTCTACCAGTGGTACAGTAGTATTTCAGATGAATACTGAGGAGTGTGAGAGCAAACTTTGGTCTATAGAGATGTCCATCATTACAGCTAGGGAGTCATTGTTATAGCAAATCAAGCAAAACACATTTCGGATTAAAAAACCTGAGCGCCTAAACCATGTGAACTATATTAGATCTGTTCTCCTCATTCCTCCAGTTTGTCTCACCTACAGTCTGAAAATAAGATAAAACTAAAATATGTGAACTTGAAGGCAGAAATGCTGGGGGTGAGAGGCAACAAACAACTAGCTTATACTGCAAATAAAGAGAAAGGGAGAAGAAACTTGAGAGAAATAAGTGGGAGTCAGGAATTCTAGTATAATTCTGGAATTCAGAAAGTGAAAACACACACATACACTCACACACACACAAAGGGAACATATTTCTCTAAAAACTCAGCCCAAAGTCATGGCAGTCATAATGTTTCCTCTCAACTTAGCAATTTGGATTTATGCAGCTAAAGCTTTTAAGCATACTGGAGCAAAAGAGAAAAGGTAAGTATCATCACCTTGATTACTCACACCACGCACACATTGCTGCCTGCCTAAACAGAGATGATTTTCAAGAAATAGCAAGGGAAGGTTTAAATAAAAATAGGGAGTTGTTAAAAAAAACCAAAGTATTTCATTTAGTTTTAGCCAGAGAGTGCATACTTTATTAAAAAACCCAAACAACGAAGAGATAAGAATGAGGTGATCTAAAAAAAATTGTCAAAGGATACGTTTTTAAAACGGTCTTTTATTTTCTGCATTTTCTACTATAAGAGGGAGCAGGGCACTTGAAGTCAATGGCTGAGTTTTCATTCCCTCACTGACAGCAGAATATGAGTGACAAAGTGCAAGAAAATTTGATCAGAATGAAAGTGCTGCCTTCAAACACATAATTGAGTGCTGCAGTGGCCATAGGTAATGTGTACAGTAGGGGAGAAGTTGAGGGTTTCCAAGAATATAAAATCCTGTAGAAAAACCAAACCTGGTACGGCTGCCATGAACTGCATTCCAAGGATTTGAGAGTCCAGTTCACAGCAGCTATCAAGATATTACATTATGTGTTGATATAACACTCTTGGAAGACAGAGGTTACTCATCCTCCTGGTATGAATTTGTACACTGGATGCACGTTGCCCCTCCAAAGGGAGTGCTAAATACCGTAGGCTTTCTGATCTTTTTCCTTCCTACTAGTTGGTAAGTTTGAAAAGTTTATTTTGCTCAAACTTCCACATGCTAATTTTATGAAAGTTTTTTTTTTTTAGCAGGAGCATAGCCTTCCCAAATGAAACCTCTGAAATTCTCTTCCCATCCCAGCACTGTCTTGCTCTTTGCTGAATATTCCATACACAGTTAGTTTGCTGCAGCTTGCTTCCTCTTGAGTCAAGAATCTTGACAAAAAAAGGTAGCTTTTTTTGCTACCTTTTGCTACATTTTTTTTGCTACATCTTGCCAAAATGTTTCATCATGAGTCTATGTTTAAGGAACATTATTACTGACACAAGAGCAAAACAGGAAGGATGTTATCTACCTCACATTAATTTTAGCCTTTTTTCAAATATCCAACAGAATAACCAACCTAATGCAGTCGTAATGAACAGCAAGACTCAGCAGAGTTTCATATTAGTTTCAATTACTACAAAGCATACTTGCAAGACAGAAATTATGAAGTGCCTAAAGAGAGGATGTGGAAATTTAAAAGCACAAACAGATTCCAGGAAATGGTCTCTGCTTAACAGTGAAATAAATGGATGCATTCGTTCAATACATTTTGCAAAGAATTACAGGTTCTAAAAACTGCCTCTGGTGAGTGCTGCTCACATGAAGGTAGCTGACAATACATTTTTTTAGGATCAGTTCCTCCAGATGGGAATGGATTATCTGAGGAACTAAACTAAACTCATATACTTTCACACCAACATGGGATGAATTTGAATACAGCATTGGAGTTTTCCTCTCAGTATCAAAGTATATAATTTCAGTTCTTTCCTGGAGAAATACAGAAAGAGATGTCTGGGCTGGTTTTCTCTTTCCTTACACATATCAGTTCACCATATTGCTTAAAGAAAGAAAATAGAATGGAGTGAGCTGCTGGGATTATCATTCTGCATGTAGTTCAGACTTTTCCTACTTAGTTTTCTTATTTAAATAACACATTAGCCATAGCCAACAGCCAAGGTTCCCCTCCTACATTATACACTCTTGATTTCTTCCCCTCACAGAATGCTTTCTTACTTTCTGGATAGCAACCATGATTCATTAATTTCCAGGCTAGAGCTTCCAACAATAGAGAAAATGCCTTTGAAGAATTCCAGGTCCTGGTAGCCAGAGGCCAAGAAGAGAAACCTTGCTGTCCATCCTTCCTGAAAAATATAGCAAAAAACAGTACTTGAAATTTAAAGCAAACTATGAGTGTCTGAAGGATGGTCATCCTGTGGAAAACATCATAATACTAAACCATAGTTTACAAACCTAGTAAAAAGATATGTTTCCTTTTCATATGTTTCCTTGAATGTAGTGGTTTTTCCTAAACATACTGATTAACTCATTTTTGTCAAAGCACACCTTATTTTGACGCCACTGCCCTCACTGTCAAAATTGCACAGGACTTACCACTTGATACAAAAAAACTATTTCCATACCCAAAGTTATTTTTCTATTCCAAGATTTCTATTTGTCCTAGGGTAAAATAGGCTTGCACAAGCAAAACAGCTTTGTCATGCACTCATGGCTACAATTCAGGGTCATAACCAACCCTGCAGACAGCTACTTGACTTTCACTGCAGTGACTGTCATAGTTTTGAGTCTCTGTTTCAGAAGAAATCATCAATCCCATCTTGAAGTGGCACCAACAACTGCAGACAGCAACAGAGCTTTCCATATCTCATCCTTTGCTACTTCAAACACAGAGTAATATTTGTGAGGAATGTATCTACAAAGATCTGGATATTTGACTCTATAGTTGAAATTTATCTTTGCAGAACTTACTTGCCACAGAGGCTCTATACTTGGGGAAAATCCTCACCACTTGAGTAGTTAGGCAGGCCACAGAGACTGAAATAAAAAAGACAAAAATGCAGGAGATGACCAGAATGGTTTTTAGATTCAACATCTATATGACCACTGACAAATAGCTGATGAAAGAGAGAATTAATTAGATATTAGAAATTAAATTCTCTGTTGGTTTTGAGAAGAGAATATATGGAGTTCTGCTGACAGTGCAGCACTAATGGCCACTGCAGAACTTTTAGTGTGCTCTTCATCATTCACAGGAAGGTCCTGCCCTGGTTCACACCTTTCAAAACCACAGCAGTAGCTCCTCCTTTTACATATATCTCTGCTTACAACAAATCAGCCTAGATGTTTCAATTACACCCAGCAACAAAGCACTTCAAAATGCTTTCTTATTCTTAATGCACTAGACGATTTTGGGAAGGTTGCAGCAATATCTGAAATTCTAATCCTATATTTTCAAATCCAGTATGTATCACTGTGGGTAGCAAAAGATAAGAAGGAAATGTGAGTTATACCAAAATATGTTTCAAATTTTTGCCTGACCTTGGTCTGTGTGAATTTTATAATAAGCAAATGTTTCCTACATCCATTTTTCTAACAACTATGAACAGCCAAGGAATACGACAAAAGCCATGGTTAATCTCTGATGAGTTCAGACTACTGAAAACTTTTAATATGTGCTTTTCAACATGGAAGAAATTTACAACAGAGGTAACAGTAGCAGTAAGATACTTGTAGCTGGGGGGGGGGGGGTTGTGTGTGTGCCCGTCTTTTTTTATGGCTTTGATCACAGAAATAAAATCTAAAAATGTACTAGAGATTTTGGACCGCAGTTGTTTAAAACATTAATTAAATAAGCTGGCATATTTATGAGACCCTCAGTGCTATCTTGTTGAATGTAAATTAACATTATCATTCATACATACATAAAACCTATAGAGGATAATATTAGACTTTCAAATAATGCAGTGATTTTTATATCTATTGTCAAGTTTGAATGGGTATTTCTTTAAACAGTCTCAATTGCATTAATAATGTAAATTGCAATCTAACTGGGGTTTTTGTTAGAACAGGACTATGTTGTTTATACAAAAATAATTTATTTAGAACTCTATATCCAAAATCTCAATGACTGTCCACATATACTTGGTATGGTGTACATCTTCTCAGTTATTTAAAAATATTTGGTTGCATAGTATGTAATACCCCTCTAACATAAGGAAATCTGTGATATTGCATTTAAACTATGCTTATAGCATCAAAACCTCTTTTTTAAAACACAGACTCACTTCTCAGAGAAGCTTTCATTTGCCCTCCACAAAAATGAAAAAATCTATGAAAGACTGACTTTTGCAAACTTTGCTTAATAATGGTATGCCTATTAAATTAATCCAAAGGGAAAACAGAAAATCCAGGCTGTAATATACAAGTCAGTTTTATCAACCAAAAATGAATTAAATAATTCCTACTGCATCTTCTGATGTTCTGATGAAGTCCTCCATCCCTAGGTACTTAATGTTCCGGGTGTTCCTAAGAAGAGGGCTGCTAACATTGCCATATTTTTTTCATATTTTACTTCAGACTTCCACAAATGACTTTGTCTCTGTGCTGGATTTTGGTGGGGTAGGGTCAATCTTCTTCACCGTGGATGGTGGCGAGGGCTATCACTCTCTGCAAGTTTCTTCCTGAGGTTACTTAGAGTAGTTACAGTGCACTTGCATGAGTGCAAGCACTAAAAGCATATTCTTAGAGTTCAGTGGAGCCTAACATAGAGAGGTCTTAGTAATGCACTGTTAAAAACAGGGAAATCAATCCTAAATCAATCCTGTCTAGGCCATCTTGGGATCTTAGACAACACTGCACAGGGCTAGCACATCATGAAACCACCAGTTTATTTCATACAAGTGTTGGTCTTGTGGTGGCAGTGACTCTGAGTTACCCGTTCATTAAATCTAAATTTAAAATCTGCAAAAGTTTGGGTTTGCAATTATGTCTTGGTTTGAGATAAATTGGAGGAATGTCTAAAATGAACGTCCTCTGATACAAGGCAGGTTTCAGCTGCCCCTCCCCCACCAGGTTTGAGAAGAAATTTCTCAGAGGAAAATGAAAAAACCCTATTTATTTAACTAGCAGAGTGCACGCAGACACGCAAAAAAAGAATAATGCTAACTAATAAAACCTCTCACTCTGGAGAGAACCTGGGTAGATTTCACAGTCCTTGTAGGTGTGGCCCTCTCCTCTCCAGAGCTGGGGTTCAGTGTGGGCCCCTCCGGGCCATGGTGTGGGGCCTCCCAGTGAGGTTCTGGTGTTGCTGAACAGTCCAGAAGAGAAGAAGAAGAAGCCAAAGTCCCAGGGCTCTGTGCTTTAACTAAAGAACCAGAAGCTGGCTAAAAAAACAAGAGAATGCCACTCTCTTCCCCGCTGCAGAGAGCCGAGAGATGAGGGAAAAAAAAGGAAGATTCTTTCCTCTGCCCTTTAGCAGCAAAAAATGCAGGGGAGTGTGTGTCCTTGAGCACAAACCACTCTGAAAAATTCACCTGGCTTCTCTCCCCCCTCTCCTGAGAAACAGCTTAAAGACACAGGAAGGCACAGGATTCATGTCTGGCACAGGGCAGATGATAGGGAATACAGTATCATACAGTCACCCCAGGACAAATTACAGTCGATGTTGTAACATATTTTACTTATTCATCATGTGCAGAAGCAAGGCTCAGCCAGGTGTAGAGCCCAGTTACCAGTGTATTTGAACAGAATTAGGAGCAGTCTGAAAAATCAATCAACAAAACAAAGTCTTTAGTAGTATGATAGGTGGTATTAGTCTTTAGTAGTATTGAAAGTATGGCCTAAAAAACTGTAGATCATAAATATGTGAGTACAATTAAATTTGCAGAAAAGAACATGCAGTGTCATAAACAGAAGGCTTGCTGCTCCCATCTCTGCAATCACAATGCAGTTACTATAGCAGTTCTGAAACTTTGCCAAGAGTTATCTCTAATGTAAGACAATCTGCCAATTGACTCAAGTTAGATTTTAAGAAAAGATCAGGAGAGAACTAGATCTTTTGTCTTGAGGATGAGGCTTTACCCCACAAGCTCTCATGTCAGATCTCCAGGGGTAATACGAACTCTCTATAGGGATGTGAATTTAAATTTTTTTAATTTATTTTTTGTCTAAGCCTCTAAAACCAGCAGCAGTGTAGGGTGGGAGAAATAGATATCATCAGATAAAAATAGAAAAAATAGACATCTTTCTTCCACAGAAGAAATACACAATGAATGTGATAGCATTCATTTGACCAGATATTCCATGAATAATTTCCATCACAATCTACATGACCATTAGCTGCAGACTCATGTGCCACATTCAGATATGCCTGCACACTTTTAAAATATCTGCATACATCAAACCCCCAAGCAGTGAAGAACAGCAAAAAAGTAATTTGTGGCTAAGGAACTGGATGGGGATTACATTGTAAAGATTTATATTCCTTTCCTTACCATAGATTCAGATGTGTCAAAACTCACTTAATATGCATGGACCCAGCAGAGTAGACAAAGTAAGTCAAAGGACCATAAATCCAGCAGCCAGATGAGTCTGCCACATAGGGACTTAGGACAGGAGTGGAGCCATGCTGGGCTATGGTGCATCCAACTGTGTGTATTTTCCCCTGGGGTGGACGCTCAAGCTCTGATGGATCTTCATCTAACCTCATATGTGCAGTGAGTCTGAGGCCATAGTTTCAATGACACAGATGTTTACCTACCATACCACTAGTCTCAACAGATATTTGTTCTCATAACAGAATCGTGGGACATTACAGCACGAGACAAACTTTAAGATACTGACCAAGTTGTAGACTTTGTCTTTTCCTATCTAGGCATCTCTCTCAGTTGAAAAAATTACACTTTAAGCTTTTTTCATTTATCAGTATTCACTTATATATACACATTTTAATGAAAGGTAATAACATCTGGAATCTCTACAGTTCTTGGTCCTTATTATTACAACAAATTGAAGGACGTTTTTATAACAGAAATAAACGAGAACTGACATTAATTCATATGACGCTTTCTCATTAAGAAATGCAAGTTTTTTGTATAGATACACTTACTATGATTTTAAAATGTAGCAATAGAATTTTACTTTTTAAAATAGCCCTTTTCGGTATTGCAACAACATAACAGTTATAATGTAAAGCAACATAGCATTACATTGCTGATAATAAAATTTTATCCATTACTTCTAATGTCATATGTGGGAGGAATAACAAACTGCATGACATATTAAAATAAAGATTCAAAAAATGCAAATCTAGGCAATCTCAAGTTGTTACTAATGGCAGCTTTAATTTTATCCACTTACATAAATATATTATCATAAAAAGTTGCCACGTGATACAAGGCAGGATGACACTGTGGCATTGTGCTAACACAGCCCAGCACACTCATGCTGATACACAGCTGATGGCATTTGCCAGACAAATGCAGATCTTCCCTCCACTACAATGCTTCAAAACTATCCTCTCTCCTGTTTTGAACACTCCTTTATAAATGCCTACCAGCCCATATGACCTGGGAAAATGAAAAATTCTGCTCAAAACCTGCTCAGATAACACTGCTCTCAAAATAAAAGTGTGTCAGAAAAGCAGTAATGCACTTCAAGAGCAAGAAGAAACTTTACGTCCTATCACTGTGAAGTATAAAATACACAGGCAGCTCAAAGAGCTATACACCGTTTAGACAGACTCCCTGGTCTTCCTCAGGACAGTAACATGACAGGAATACTCCCTCTGAATCCCTATGCCAGTGAAAGCAGCAGGAAGGGTATTTATTAAACCTGCTTGCATGACGTGGAAGGTTTAGATTGCGTATTGGGAAAGATTTCTTCATCAACATGATTGTCAAACACTGAACAGGCTGTCCAGGGAAGTGGTTGAGTCACTGTTCCTGGGGATATTTAAAGACCCAGAGATGTGGTGCTTAGGGACATGGTTTAGTGATGGATTTGGAAGTACTCAGTTAACAGCTGGACTCAATGGTCTTAAGGGTCTTTTCTAGCTATTGATTCAATGATTCTATGGTGCCTACAGACAGCAGCTTTTCCTAGCACAACTCAACATAACCTGTTATTACTTCCAAATGCTTTGAAGAAGAAAAAAAAAAGGTGAGTTTGTGTGACGCAGCATCTGGTCCTAAAGTTTTGAATCAGTTGGAAAAAACTACTTTGAAAGTCAGGCAATACTTCCATGAGGCCAGGACATTATATCACTCATATCACTGGAACTCCTCTCACAGTAAAGATTCAAGGCCAGGTAAGCAGCAGTAGAACAGTAATTTCACTCATTGTGCAAGAGTCTTCAAAATAACAACAGCAGCAGCAGCAGCAACAACAACAACAACAACAATAATAATAATAATAAGAGCAAAGCAATTATGGTTTAGTAATGAAATACTTTATACTTTCTGTTTATGAGAAAGTATAAGCACTGTAATTTTGAAAACATTGCCTCAGCACCCATTCATCAGTTAAAACGTGTGTGACAACCTAAAACTATTGCTCATTCCATGTGGACTTCTCTGTTTTCATTTAAGTATAGACAAAGCAAGCTACCATATGAAACTTCGAAATATCAAAGACAAAGTGAAATAGGACTTAAATCCCCTGTCAGTACATCTAGAGATAGGTATAATGACAACAGTGTTAAATGTTGTAGCAAGGCCCTATTAATAAAATCTTCACAAAGGCCAGGGAAATAAGAAGCAGACTGGGTGTTCAACAACTCCTTCTAGCATAAGAAAAAATTGAAAGACTGAATATTAAAATTAAATATTATCCAAATGGATCAAATTTAAATATTATGCAAATAAAACTGATTACATATATTAAAAATATAGAATGGAATTGTCAACTATTGGAATAAAAATATCACCAAAATGTATAAAACAAAAGCTTCATTAACTCTACTAACTTTGAACAATATATGTACAGTACTAGTGAAATCCTAACACATTACTAACCTAAAGCAGAAAAATTTCAAATGTTTCTGTTTCAGATCTTCAGATCAGAGTTCAGTGAATTGTCTCCATAGTTTTTTAATAAAAAGGAAACTCCTTTGGTAACAGAAAAAATATGATGTTTTTGAGGTTACACTTCTTACACGAAAGAGGAAGATTAGAGCAAGATGGTCTCGGATATTGCTTGCTGTTTCACCTCTGTCTGTTCTGTACACTGCAGTCCAGTTCTAATGTTCTTTCAGATGACTTACGGATTACGAATGCACTATTTGATGCTTTTCTTCAAGTGTCTGTTACCTGAAACACTCTGGGAACTCACAGAATGTCTCTGAAACATCATGCTAAGCATTTTTTTAGGAAGTGCCTTTCTTCTTAAGAACTGAGACATGACTTTCTATTCAAGGAAGTGCACAGTGCTGTGAATGAGCCTCTGAGAAATCAGAAGCCATGATCTGAAGCAGTGTGCTTTCCACTGCTGCTGTCTTTCTTCATACTGTGCAAATTTCTCTCTTTTGGCTGTGTGTATTTTTTCCAATAAAGCCCATGGAACCTGCAGTAACTGAAGTAACCCTAAGCACTACAGATATTCACTGCCTAGCAGCACTGAAAAACACAGAGTTTTGGCACTGGCAACCATGCCTCCATCTCCTAAATTATGTCAAATGCACCTGATGTCACTAAAAGCAAGAAATATACCATAGCGAGAGAGGAAGTAAATATAAAATAAATTATATTTTTGCTTGACAGAAAAGACACAGCAGTTTCTATTCCTTTCATTTTCCTCATATTTGACATTTTTGTGCTTTCCCTTTATTCTTTCCACCTGAGAAATATAAGCAAATTTTCCAGTGTACAAAGAGAACAAACAAGTTTCCCAAGACTTGTGACAAAGCCTTGCAACTTATCTTTTATCCTGCAAAATTTTATGTGTGGCTTATAGAGGGACCTCAGAACCTGAGCAGAATGAGACATTTTATTTGGCAGGGAAAAAGTATATCAGTAGAGCTTACTGATATTAAAACAAGCAGTAGCAGTTTAAATTAATTTAACCATGTCTCCAATTTTGTTTTCTTCCTACTACAAAATTAAAGAAATTGCTAGCATATCCTTAAACAGTAATTTACAAAGAGATTTAAGCTCAGTTTTCAAGAGATAAGCAATTGAGAAGTGATAACCAATCATTGGCCTCTTTTGGCTCTCATCTTCGTTCTCTAATAGAGAAAAGATGCTTTTTGAGTTTTTTCCCTCCTATCAAGCCTAGTGGTATCCAGGGAAAGCAGTAAATTAAAGGTTGTTCCTGTGAATTATTGAGTATTTCCAGTCTGGCTGAGGCAAAAGAGATTTATGCTGTGAAACCATGGCTCTTTGCAGCTTGTCTTTACTGTATATATTGTCTGACAAATATGTCTCTCAAGCTTTCTCTCTCTGTTATATAGCCTATAAAGGTCAGAAGACCTAAATCCAAACATAATGGCATGGAGAAATGTCTCTATAGCTGAGTGACTACTAGCTGACTAACAGCATCACTTTAATAGCACAGAATAAAATTACTCAGCTAATATAATATGATATGATATGATA
>VYZQ01010883.1:0-28818 GCA_013400655.1 Mystacornis crossleyi
AAGCAGGACCTGCCTTTCACAAGACTACTGGAGGAGTCACTGCTACCTCTAGACACTATCTCAATTTAACTGAAATTCATCTTGGACATTTCTTTTGGGTGGGTTACCTCAAGGGTGACTCTGTCCTATTCATAGTAGGCGTAGTCCTAGCTGTGGAGTATCCCAGTTAGCTGTGGCTCTGAGGTCATGGCCAGGTGGCAGTGTAGTGCCATCAGCATCCCAGATGTCCTGTGGCCAGATAACATCTGGCCACTGTCAGTTCCCACAAGGACATGTGACATAACCTGTACATAACCTGAACATGCGCCATGACGGCTGGGGACCCACATCTTCCCCTGCTCCCATGTCCTGCCACCATAAACACAGATAATCCCCAGCTCATGCTCAATCAGTCCTTCTGAAACCACTTCATGGGCTTGAATTTAAGCTCTGCTTTATGACCGAGGGAGCACAATCCTTGCAAAGCCCCAGTAATCATAATACATGGAGGCAGAATTGATACATGTGGGCTTTTTCTATCACTCAATTAAATGGTTAGTTTATGCAACATGCCGTCTTTTTGAATCAAAGCTGGGTCACTGTTAGGCTGAGGTAACATTAATTATTTTTCCGCTTGTCGGATCCCATGAAAAGGATGTGAAAATGGCCTGTTTATGAAAGAGTGCGGGCAAAGGCTGTGAGCTGATTATGTCAAACATATTCAAAGCTTCCTCTGCAAAAGGGATTGTGATCAACAAAGCATAGCCCACACCTGCACCCATTTCACAATGAAAGTTGTTAGGACCATGAAGCTATTGGGGAAAAAGAGAGGTTACATTAACCCTTTTGGGGAACGGGATCCTCCACTGTTGGATTTGCATACACAAATTTGCTTTTCTTATTCCCTCAAGTGGATCCCAAGAACTTTACCCCAGGAGCAAAACCAGTCTTTCCCACCTAACTTATTCCATGCATTGGCTTTTCTAAGGTGGACAGAACCATCAGTCTGATGCATTTCTTCCTGCTCTTTCCTGAGTTGCAAGGGAAGTTGCAGAGAAGAGCTGTCTGAGCTGGAAGAGCAGGAAAGCAGTGCAAGCTCAGCCCCCAGTCCCAAAAGTTTTGTTCAGGGCAATCCTGGCACCCTCAGGGCAAGTGCCTATCACAGGGATCACACTGCTGGAGTCAGGCCACCTCCTTAATAAAAAATGTATCTGCCTGGAAGGCAGGAAGAGAGAGAGGTGTGCTCTCCGGGAAAGCTGAACTGCATCCCAGCTGCAGGGTACTTACCCCGTTTCCCTACAGCCCTGTTGGTTACTCTGTTGCTGGATAAGATGGTCTGGATTCAGCACTGAGCCTGGCTGGAGCAGGAGGTACCTGTAGGAGTACCTGTAGGTACCTGTACAGGAGGTACCTGGCTGGAGCAGGCTGTACCAACCCAGGTGATGCTGTGATAGGCAGAGCTGTGTCCTCATGAATTCTCACGAGATTCATGAGACTCGGGCAACCTTGCATCTGCTGCCCTGCGGGGGAAGATGGGTCAGAGCAGTGTGCCAGCATCTCTCTCTACTCTCTTAGTTCCTGCTGTCCTTCCTGTGATTTGGGTGGCCGTGCTAAGGAAAAAAGATTCACAACGAGTGTGACCTCCCTGACAGCCTGTGGTGACCCTGGCCAGGTCACAGTGCAAGTTCAAAAGGCAAAATGGGAGCATTCACCTGGCATTTTCCTGCAGCACCCTGGGAACTGTGCTGGAAAGAGCTCAGTGTTCAGCTTCTGCACACAGAGCCCTGATATCTGGCCAGAAATCCTTCTCTTTGGAGCTTCCAGAAGGTCACAATCCCTCCTGTGTGGATATTTTCAGCTCATCCTGTTGGCTGGTACAGACGAGCCCTCCATGGGCAGATAAGCTCTATGACAAACTCCCTTGAAGCCATCTGAAGTCAACCATGGCACACAAGATCCACCCCAGGCTAATGATGGCCCTAAAACATCAAGTTTCTGTTCGTGCCTCCTGTGGTTCAGCAGATTTTCCTGGCTCTGTCCTCTAAATCCTTTCTGGCTCCTGTGCCAATTCAGGATTGTCTTATGGCAAGACCTGGGACAATCCTTTAATTCAGCAAAACTTCTACTGATTAATGTAAGAGTTCTGCCTTAATAAGGATGCCATAGACTAATTGAATTTGTTCTAATTAATGCTCCTGAGGGGAGATCCAGAAATTCCCTGCTAAGCATCACATAATATAAAACCAGATTAAGGAAAATCTCCACCTGACTCTTATCAAGTCTGAAGCTTTCCCTGATTCATTGCATATCATGATGGCAAAGAAAATGTTCCTCTTGTAAGTATTAAGACACTTCCAGAACGATTTTCCCATGTGTGCTCATTTAAAATAACATTGATGTAACTCTACCCTGAGTACCAAGCAAAAGTAATTACACAATAAACCTCTAAAACTCTCATGTTTTAATATCTTCAGGCTGGGTTTTCGAGTCTTTAAAGGTGAAATGCTATAAAAAGCACTGGCTAAATGCTCTTTGGTTGAGCTCTAGTCTTATCTCCAGGCCATGGTAAGTGGAAACGAGTAAGAAAGCAAGGCATGTTGCAAAGAGGTGTCAGTGACTCAGGTAAGAAGGTGAGGAGGTAATTTTTCATTATCAAGTGTTCTCAAAGATACTTTAACCTTGTTTGGAAACAAACAATCAAACAAAACCTCCAAATACGTAATCTTGCAATCCTCGTAATTAGCATGGAGCAAGGAAAAGTGAGTTTGGTAAACAAAAACTCAGTTAAGAAACCATTCTTGATTATTATGAACAGCGGTTGTTGGAACAATTGTTTTATTTAAAAATCATTCTTTTTTTCTTTTGATAATTTAAATCCCTTCCCTCAGGAGTTTAAAATAGCTTCAAATATTTAAAAGGAGCAGAGGGTGAGAGCACTTTATTTTAACAAATGCTACGAGCTCTTTTGAGAGCATAATGAAAGACGTTACAAATGATGAAGAATAGTCTCTATTTGATTATAATTATGTAGAAATACACTAGATCTCTCAATAGTATTTATGAGGGTCATTACACAAATCAGAGTATGGCTTTCTGCACAATAGTTGGTTCAGTCATGAATACACCTCTTTAGAAACCAGAATTTCCCACTTGCAGGATATTTCTCATTCCAATTATTTATTCCTAAACCTTGAATGAAAAGCCAAAATACCACAATTTTCCTGGAAATTACAACCTGCAAAATGTTCATAAATTGAAAGTGTCAGCATGCGGACATATTTTCAATATATTTTTTCCAAAATCTCAGTGTTTTAATGCACTAAATGGTGCTTCAAGCCAAAATGTTTGATTTTGATATTTTTTCCCCTTAGGAAAAAAAATTTAAAATGCTTTTTAAACTAATAACTACTCATGACAATTTTGTGGTGAGAAAACGGCGAGATAAGACCAAAACAGCTTTTAAAGAGACTTAAATATTTGTGGAAAAAATGTAAACATGAACCCTGTCTGAAGAAAAGTTTCTGTTTCCAGGATCTGGCATTTAAAAGCAATTCCCTCCTCTGGCTGCCAGTGGCCCTTGGCAGCCTCCGCAGCTTCTGCCCCTCCAGTCTCTCCTGAGAGGCGGGACTTTGCCAGCTCCAGGCACTGTGAAATTGTTCTGGTGCTGTGTGGGCTGGTGTGGACACCAGTGCAACCTTGCCAGCAAGGCTTCTTGAGCAGTCCCTGCTACACCTGGAGACTCATTTTTTTTCCCAAAAATTATTTCTGCTCCTGGAGTACCTACCAAGGTGCATCCTGCTCAGGGGCCAAATAGGTGAGGCTCATCTGATCACAGTCTGCCCAGCCCCTTGATCCATCTGAGCCAGCCCCAGGCTCCTCTTCTATCAGTGGTGAGAAACTGGATTTCTCAGAGGCTCTTTAATTCAACATCTGCATCTGACTGATGAAACAAGCCCTACTTGGCAGCTCAGGAGCTGATATCTTCCATACAGACATCTGCAATTAGGCGAGGTGAGTCCTGACTATCTATCCACAACTGATGTGGCTATTCCTCTTCCTTTCCCTTGGAAAACCACTGGAACACCTGACAACCAGTCCAGGAGCAGGAGAGCTCCTCAGGCGCTGCCCATAATATTTACACAGTTTGACATCTGGGACATCAGCACCATTAGCTGCCTTTTCTCAATCTTTTTCCTTTTCAGCGTGGAACCAAAGTGAGGATTGAAACCCTGTAATAGCACAGATATAGGAACTACAGTATGTATATAACCCCAGCTAAATTCTATAGGGGCCCCTAATATACCTTCTTATGGCTTTGACATATGTGCCCTGAATTATTCATCTCCATGCTCCCACCACACCCTTGTGGAACAGCAGGGACCCCTCACAGCCTGGCCCAGAAGGTCCAATATCACTTCACAGGTGATGCCCACAAACCCTGTCCTTGGTCTGGGAATGGGAAACTCTGACATTGTGGCACAACAGCAAAGCAGGAATGAGGTCCCATGGTCATCTTAGATTGTTTTGCAGCCAAGATAACACTGACATGTCAGAGGGAAGGAGAGAATGGACAATTATTTGTAACCTCTCTCCTCCTCACTGATGGCGGTTTTTCATGACATGTGGTTTGTTTTGTTTGTTTGTTTTTCATTGGAGATGAGTTCCAAACAGGTAATGAATGGAATCAAAAGCTGCTTGCTTACCTTTGGATTTTAACCTGGAGGTGTAGCTTCTCCACCTCTTTTTACTTCTCCTTTTCCTACATCTTTCTCCAGCATCTCCAGTGGCAGATGCAGTTTCTTCTCAAAGGAAACACCAGCAGGACATTTAATGACTTTTGCTCTTCTCCAAGGGCTTGACTCATAATTATACATGGAAAGATACACAAGAGATTATAAGAGGAGTAGCAGGCAGCCAAAACCAAGCTGATTTATGTACAGCGTGTGACATATGGCAACATGAGACAAGATCTCTGGCTTATGGGCATTCTGGCAAGACGTGAGGTGCATCCCATGGCAACACCTTGTGTTTGCACAGCTCCCATTTCTGCTGCTCTGTCCTGGTTTTTCTTTCACCTCATCTTCAGGCCTTCAGTGAGAGGACCCCAGTCTTCCTTGGCCGGTTCTGACTCAGGCATTGCTTAGACACATGCACAGGTGAGAGCCATACAGCTTCAAGGGATAAAGCATCTCAGGGAACATTTTTATCCCATTTTCACAGATTGTAAATAAAGGCAGTGATATCCTGTTTATCTACCTCAAAACTGAGTGTGAGGGCAAGTTAGTGGTTTAAAGCACCAGATAGTTGTTGGTTATTTTTCCTATTGTCATGAAAAGTCAGAACATAAGAACCAGTCTGGCTCGGATCACCCCTCTGCCTGGCCCAGTCATCTGTCTCCAACAGGACCAAGAGCAGGAGTTTGGGAAAGGGTTATCAGGATAAATCAAGACCCTTGTCCTTACCTTTACACAGCCTTCATTCAAATCGCACTAAGCTGAAATAATAGCAAAGGATTGACTATTGCCTTAATTGCTTTTCCTTTCTTTATCCCTGTTTCCTTGGAAATGAGTCACTGTGTGAGATGGGGAGGCCGAAGGTGTCTGCTGCCAATGGGAAGAGCAGCTCTCAGTCAAAGGCAGCAGGGCAAACCTGCTTCCTACAGCCTGGAAGGGAGTGGAAATTTCCATGGGGCTGGTGCTTGTGGGTCCCACCAGTCTTGCCTGCAAACCCTCTACCTTTGATTCCAGGGTGTCCTCACAATGGACTTTTTAATGCATCGTTCTGCCTTTGATGACTACTGCCAGACTATTTTTCTTATCTGACTTAGGAAAGATCTGACAGGATCAGTTAGCTAGCTCCAGGGTAGGTTCTTTGAAAAGCAATGATTTAACAGGGCTTTCTTTTACCTCCTCTTGGGGTTCTCCAAACTGTCTGGTTTATCCAACTCTCTGACACAGAACACTGCCCTCAGCAATGCCTGGACAGGCTTGGTCGAGGTGCTGGCACAGCCCGGCCCGTGGCTGTAATTCCTCCCTCAGAGGGGCCATGAGGATGTGGGGAGCATCTCCAAATACAGCCCTAGGAAAAGGGGAAGTCTCTTTGGGCAGCATGGAGGTCCAAGGTGCTCGGAGTTAGCAAGGGGGTAAGCACTGAGTTAATCTGCACTAAAAGAGGCTGCCAGAAAGCTCTGGCTGTGCATTTGTCTCCCCTTTTGGCCTCTGCACAGCCCTGTGTGAGGGTGGAGGGAGAAGTGATGCCCCCTCAGCTGGAGCTGGATGCCAATAAACACTCAAATGCTCAGCTGGCTTCAGTTGGTCCCAAAGTTGCAGGGTTTGCTGGGATGGAGGGGAGACCAGCAGCCATCCCAGACAGCTGGGACCCTCGCTGGAGAATCAGAGGGACACAAGGTCTCAGCAAACCTCGGCCAGCTGGGTCTGCTCCATGGGAAAGGAGGCCACATGGAGCCCTCCACGGTGAGAGGTGTAGCTGGAGGAGCCGTGGTGTGGGACCGGTGGTTTGCGGCACTGTCAGACACAGAGTGGCTCACGGAGGGGTCGCATGCTTGAGCAGACCCGAGCAATTCACAGTCAGAGCTATCAAAGCAATGACCCAGCTCCTTTAACACGCTGTCTGAAATCATGTTCAGAAACTGTAACACAAAATTTTAATGCTCCATTGTATCGTTACAGACAGGCCAACAATGATGTTTTACATCTACACGTCATCTTCCACACCAGAGAATCCTATTGGGAAGGTCTGGAGTGAGTTCAGGAGACTCTGGGGGCTAATGGCATTATGTAAAATGTCCATACAGGCACAGCAGCTCAGTGAAGTATAATCCTGGTCTCCTTCCAAAGCTGGAAAATTTTTAATGGGGAAAGACATAATTTCATATGCTGTGGACACACAGAGGATTTTGGATTTACCAAATTTGCTGCCTCTGCCTAAGCTAATGCTCTCACTGTAGCCCTGTTCACTAAAGGCCAGCCAGAGACATCCCATCACCATCCAAACCAGTGGAAGGTGACGGACAAGACCATTGTTCATCTTCAAGAAGGTGAAGAGACACTCCAGTGTTAGGATGACTGGAAAGCCCTTTATGGCAGAAAGGGAGCCCAGGCAGGAGAGAGGAAAAGAAGCTGTGGGGAGAGGGAGGGAGCTGTGGGAACAGCACAGGGCTTGCAGCAATGGGGCTGCCTGTCTGCTGGGACGTTTGCCATTTGTCCAGATAGGAGCTGGTGATACAGCAAAGCTCTTTCTCTCTTCATTTTTTGTTATTCAGATAGATAGAGCGTTTCTTTGGTTGCCATTTAGAATTAATTTCAGATCTGATGCCAGAGGATATTCGATATGAGATCTAAACAGCGCTGTGTGTAAATTCATAATGCTGTCTGTGCCGGAACATGTTGCAAGACTTTGAATCTTACTCTATATTAGTGCCATCAGATACACCTTAATGCAGTCAAATGTAACACGCCCAGCTAAAGAAAAGATGTGACACCCTTGCTGTAAAGCTAACAGAAAACTCCCCAAAAGGGAACTGAATCCCACTTGGCAAAGCCTCAATCAGCTCAGGGGAAACTCAGCACCAAGTGTGTAAGTGCTCATGGTGCCCAGTGCAGAGGGAATGGAGGGAATTCTCAGAGCAGAGAGGGAAAGGAGGCGTTGGCAGCAAGGTACTTTAGATAACATTGCTCCTGATCTTGCCTCAGATTCACCCTCTGCTCCGAGGCTGGGAACAGCTCTCCTGGATTCACCTGTCTGGATAAAGGGCCTCCTGCCTCCAGCTCTGCACTGCCTCCCTTCCTGCCCAGGGAATTGCACTGTAATTCCCACTCTTTAAAACGTTTCCTTCATACAATAAATTTGGGAAAGCTTGCAGATGATATACTCCTAATTAGGCAATATGGGCCATGTGCAGTCCTGACAGCTGGTGTAAATGCAGCTGAGCTGGATTCCACATCTATGGCAATGACCAAATTCTCTGCCACTTCAGACTGTGGAACCCTAAGGTGTTTCAAAATGTGTATAGCCATCTAAGTTTCTTCTCATGCAGGTGTCTGTCCCCCTCTGAGTGTTTGGCAGTTGCTGGAGGGAAAATCTTCTGTAGATTAAATATGGAAATCTACTCATGCAGAAATTAGGGTGTTCTGAATTCCCTAGATCCAGCTCACTTCAGTTTTCTTCCCCTCCTTTTCTGAGCACACTTTCATTCGGCTGTCCATCCCAGCATGGGATGCAGCACATGCCCAGCAAAAGCCTTGTGGTGTGCAGATGGAGCAGGGTGCCTTCAGCAGATTCTTGATCAGACAGCAAGATGGGAATCGTGTATTAGAGGTAATTGCTTTTGCATGGTTTCCTGTAATTTTAATTTTAAAGTGTGCAAAAAATAGACTAGATACCTCTGGTATATTTTTTGTTCATATTCATCATCTCCAAGTGATAATTCAGTATGCAGAACATGAAAAACTAGAAAAGAGANTATTAGTGCCATCAGATACACCTTAATGCAGTCAAATGTAACACGCCCAGCTAAAGAAAAGATGTGACACCCTTGCTGTAAAGCTAACAGAAAACTCCCCAAAAGGGAACTGAATCCCACTTGGCAAAGCCTCAATCAGCTCAGGGGAAACTCAGCACCAAGTGTGTAAGTGCTCATGGTGCCCAGTGCAGAGGGAATGGAGGGAATTCTCAGAGCAGAGAGGGAAAGGAGGCGTTGGCAGCAAGGTACTTTAGATAACATTGCTCCTGATCTTGCCTCAGATTCACCCTCTGCTCCGAGGCTGGGAACAGCTCTCCTGGATTCACCTGTCTGGATAAAGGGCCTCCTGCCTCCAGCTCTGCACTGCCTCCCTTCCTGCCCAGGGAATTGCACTGTAATTCCCACTCTTTAAAACGTTTCCTTCATACAATAAATTTGGGAAAGCTTGCAGATGATATACTCCTAATTAGGCAATATGGGCCATGTGCAGTCCTGACAGCTGGTGTAAATGCAGCTGAGCTGGATTCCACATCTATGGCAATGACCAAATTCTCTGCCACTTCAGACTGTGGAACCCTAAGGTGTTTCAAAATGTGTATAGCCATCTAAGTTTCTTCTCATGCAGGTGTCTGTCCCCCTCTGAGTGTTTGGCGGTTGCTGGAGGGAAAATCTTCTGTAGATTAAATATGGAAATCTACTCATGCAGAAATTAGGGTGTTCTGAATTCCCTAGATCCAGCTCACTTCAGTTTTCTTCCCCTCCTTTTCTGAGCACACTTTCATTCGGCTGTCCATCCCAGCATGGGATGCAGCACATGCCCAGCAAAAGCCTTGTGGTGTGCAGATGGAGCAGGGTGCCTTCAGCAGATTCTTGATCAGACAGCAAGATGGGAATCGTGTATTAGAGGTAATTGCTTTTGCATGGTTTCCTGTAATTTTAATTTTAAAGTGTGCAAAAAATAGACTAGATACCTCTGGTATATTTTTTGTTCATATTCATCATCTCCAAGTGATAATTCAGTATGCAGAACATGAAAAACTAGAAAAGAGACTCTGAAACCTGCCTAGTGAATGTGAGCCCACAGCCAGCATTCTGCAGTAGTTTGGTGATCTCCACACAGGTCCAGCACTCTCTGTCATTGAGTTCCACCGGGAAGCCCATGGTCATTTTTCACAGTTAGCCCTATAAAATTAACTCAAGTGGTTGTGGTGGTCTCACACTTGGATAGCTTGCAGCATCCAACATTTTTTTAGGTGAACCACAGAATCGTCTAATCCATCACGGTGGAGAACGGGATTTCTGACCTCTGTTTTCACATTTAGATGTGCAGGATATTTGTCTTGCCGTCAGTATGGACTTCTCCGTTCAGACTGAACATCACTCCTGTCACGTTTTCCCTTAGCCTTTTTATGGGAGTGATCCTGCGAAATGACAGCTGTCACTGAAGCTGGCAGTGAGAGGGACAGCCACAGGGAAGATGGGTGATGTGTGATGAACAGTGTGCATGACACTGTGAGCGACCGGATTGTTTGACACCTTTTACTGCAAAAGCAGCTCTCCCAGCCCCACAGCTGCCTTCCCAACCTGCAGCCATTTCGTTTTATTGGGCAAATGAGGGTTTGACCCTGTTTTTCTGATGGTTCACCATTATGGGAACTTTCACACCCAGAGCAATTTTGTGGTCAGAGCACTGGGCTAATAAGCAGAAAATTAAGTTAAGTTGTGGCTTTGGAATAGATACCTACATACCTACAAGCCAATTCCCCATCTAGAAGATGAACATATTAATACTTTCTTACTTTATTGATTGTCTTCTGTGCTTACCCAGAAGATCTCTGTCAGGATGGTCTTTGGTTGTAGCGTAATTGAAAGGAGGACTCTGAATTTGATAAGCCCCTGTGGCCACTGCTGTGCCCCTTCCCTCCCTCTGCACCACCCCTCACAGCCCAGCAGGTGAGATCCTCTACAACATGAAGATAAAAATTATGTATTCCCTAAGAAATGGTCCAAAGACCCATTAACATTTTGTCATAGGGAGGTGACTGCCTACAGTTGCTGCTTCTGTTGCGAGACAGAGCTTCTGACCAGCCCAGAAATGTACTTCTGTTTCATTTGTTGATTATTAAAATATATTGGATTGCTAAAAATGAAAATACAGGTTCAGTGCTGGGCACAAAGAAGGGACAAGGCATCGGCCATGGTGATGATCTAGAGTGTGAAAGCCCCTACACATAGAAGAGGAGGGTTTTTTCTGTACAAGACAGGATCTCATGTATGTTCAATACACACAAAAGACAGTCAACGGCTCACCTTGAGAAACAAAAACTTCCCTTCTTCAAAACTTCTCTGAGACAGTAAATGGACTCTGCCTATAATTTCATTAAACACTGTAGGTACTATTTCACATGCAACTTGACATATGTTGAGTTATTCTGCCCATTCTGTTCCTCACAATATTGTATGGTTCAGTGCAAAACGTGCATGCAGATGTCAGTGAAAATGAGCAGGGAGGGCAAAGGAGAATCAAAATGCAGGTAACAATTAATTGTGGATGAAGAGTCATTATGATCACTGTCTAAGGACTTGCAGGCACCACATTATTCAGTAACTGATTATTCCCCTCTGATCCCACTTCAGGTCCCCTGCTGCTTTTTGCAGCTTTTACAAATAACAGAGTAGTAAATCTCAACTCTAAGAGCTGGAATCTGAAGAGACTCACCTATGTGCCTTTCCTGTCTGCTGGTGGAAGCTCTAATTACAAATCTGAGTTCAAGCACAGAGGAATGAGCAGTTGGTAATAAAAATATGTCTATATCAGTCATAACCTACAAGGAAAGATAGGACAAACTGGGATTGCTTAGCATAAGGAAGAGGAGACAGAGGGAAAATAGGATACTGGCCTTTGAATATGTAAAATCGGCAGTGGGAAAGAAGGGAATGGTCTGTTCTCCATGTCCGTGGAGCAGCACAAACAGTAATGGTGTCTGAATTCATTTTAACCATTAGCAAACATTTCCAGCAGCAAGGGCAGGAGGCAGTGAGGTGGTTTTGCTGAGCAGACTGGGATGCCTGGAGTACAGGACACCTTCAGAAAGTCTACCCAATTTACGGAACAGACTTGAGGTGTGGAGATAGAGTTTTTTAAGTCCCGTGCAGACCAGTTATGATGCCAAAACCTGAGGTATTGGTTAGATAAATGGATTTCTAATATCCCTGCACCATTTTTCCCTATAATTTTTAAATGGAAGGTGGCAGAATTCATGCCCCTGGAGTGACAATTTTAATTAGAGGAGGAAAAAAATATAGCAGCAGTAGGGTTACCTGTGCATCACAGTTTGCCAGATCAGGATATAAAAGACAAAATTTATAAATCATGACAGAAACACAAAAGTTACTGAATCTGAAGAGGAGCCAAAGCCCTCCAGAAAGTCCTTGTCTTATCAAACTGGTGAGCAAGAATGCAATCATGCAGTTCAGCAAGCCTTCAGCATGCGTGTGCACTTGGTATGTACTCAAGTATGAATATATGTGTGTTTGTGCACTCACTCTAATTTTCAGATCTATTTTACTGACGGTAATGGTGTAATAGTGAATGCAGAGCAAAATCCCTGTTTTCCAAAAAATCATTGTTCTCATTCAAAAGCAAAAGTTTACTTATCTATCTTTACGATGATGGAAGTTCCATTCAGAACAGTGGTGTGAACACATTTTAGTAGCAAAACTCCCCCCTGAATTTTTAAGTATACACATTTTCAATTGTGACCATGTTAAGATTAGAGACAAAATGCTGTTTCTTCTGATTTTTGAGATACTGTAATGATTTTTGAGAAACGTAATGAGTGATTTACATGTCTACATTCACTACATTTCTGATTACACAAAGTTAAAATTGCATGACCTATTCAGGTATGATGTGGCATATATGATGAACTGCATTATTTTTAAAACTTTGCATAGATAGGGAGCATGGAGAGCAATGATCACTAGTTACAAAAAACCCCACAAGTCTTTTGAAGTTGTGAGCATTAAAATGTCACAGGCTGCCGAGCGACAGTATGTGAACATTCACAGCCACAACACACACTTGATGATAATTTTTTATTAAAATAATGGTAGCTCTGTACTGCTGTCTGTGAGTTACTTATTTTTCATGTCCACAGATCTGTTTTAGAAGTCCAAATATTATTATATCATTAGGAAGCTGACATTGCTGTATTGCTACTATGTTTATTATCACTAATGCTGCTTGAGGACATGTGGGCCAACCAACAACGGCTTTCTGTGGTCCTTAATGAAGGACAATTCCTGAGCAATAGGCAGAATTCGCTCCACGTCAAAAATTGTTATATATTACACGACAGTGGCAGCAGTAACTGCTTGTGATCGTATCCCCTGAGTAGGTAACACTACACTGAGCTTTGTACAGTTAACTTGTAAACATTCCCGGGGAGGGGGATTCCTCTTGGGAGTCGGCTTTGTAATGGAGAACATTACTAACCTTGGCTTGGGTGGGAATTTTTACTATTTCCAGTTCCCTCTTCCCGCAGTTCCCATGCCAACGTACAAGTGCTTTCTGCTGAAATAATTCAACCCATGAATTGCATTCGCTTGTACCTACACCAGAAATTCCTCAGGATCTTTCGGATGTCAGCTGACAGCATTCCATGCTTCCCTCCATGGACTTGGTCAGCACCTGGTAAGCTGGACACACTCGCCTTTTTCTCATCTTCCCCCTAACACAGCCTTTGCAAGGACTTTGCACACACAGACTGTCCTCAGTGCTGCATGTCTGAGGTCCCAAATATCCCGAAGCCTCCCAGCCCCTTGGAGCTGCTCTGTGCAAGTTAAATTGATCTCGGCACGCTTCAGAATTGGCTTTGTGATTTAAGACCTTAAACACCAATTCCAAACTTGAACATTGCTCCTTGATTGCTCCTCTCTCCTATTTCCCAAGGTGTGGGGCAGACACAACTCAGTGGAGTTACACTGGTGCCATTTGCAGAGCAAAGAGGAAGCACCAGGATAAAATAATGCCCTTGGATGTGACTTTTGCAGGATGATGACATTCCATGTGTCTGGGCTGTCCTGTCATCCTGGGAAGCAGAGCCTGGATGCCAGATGCTGGCCCAAGTTCAGGTGCACACAGGCCTGTGGAGCCCTGGTCACTACCAGCACTGCCACCACAGCCCTGGGAGGGCTGTTAGAGGTCTGTGCTCTCCAGGGAAATACAGAACTCGGAGGGAGCGGAGCTCCCCAGAAACCTGAAATGACGGACAAGTGTAAGGACTGTCTAAGTCCCGCGATTACTATTCTTTTGCTAATGTGCTTCGCGCTGTTCTCTTTATAAATTACTGAATTATCCTTAGGAACAAAAGGTATTAGGGTCCTGCAAGCTTCTCTCAGTTTGTGGTAGGACTAATTCATTAATGTGGCTCCAACAGGAATGTGTGCAATGTTCTTTCTAATTGGACATGACTGGTCAAGAATGACTCGGCCTCCATCCAGATCACACTGTCACTTATGCTGTATAATAAGCTACTACTACTGGCCCATGAATCAATTTTTAAACAATCTCCAGTAATGAACTTGGACGGCCCATTGTTGTTGACAAAGAAATGCACAGTCCTGCTATTGTCAAGGGGCTCAATTATGGGTTCTTCCTGATAAAATAGAGGAGGGGGGAAGGGGGGGTGGTCTACGGACAGTAGTGACAGACTGAAAGAAGTGTTTCATCTCTGGGGTCCTTACAGAGGATGACAAGCCAAAAGGTCAGTTTCATAGAGGTTTAACTTGAAATGTCTGAGGACAAAAAAGGCATCTAGAATCATTAGGAAATGTGAAGTTTGACTTGCACCATTGGAAATCCTTAATATATTATTTTAACTGTAGAACTGACAAACTCTTTGCCCACTGGGTGGGAAAGAGAGGTTAAGGGAAGTAAAAGCTTTATATTTCTCCAGCGGGGGGGAATAAAAAGGTTAATTTTAGTAACTCTGGGAAGAGTCTGTGAGGAAACTGTCAAAGTTTCAGCCCATTTGCCATTGTCCTGAGCCAGCGGAGTCAACGCGGGTAGCGGGAGAGGCTGCTGCCGGCTCTGGCTGCTGGACGCCGGGCTCCCAGCGCTTTCCCCTCAAATAACCTCACCAGTCACTGAAATGTCAGGGCTCTGCCCGGTTCCCCCTGCCTGAACCAGCTTCATCAGCACGGCAGTGCTGCTTCAGCACTGCACACTTTGTTCAGAACTACTCGCACGTTACTGGGATTCCCTGAACCCGATGGTATAAAAAGAAGAAATATCTCTGCAGTGGCCCTTAGTAGTTGGGTCTGGCACAGAGGAAGATGTGCTCGAAATACTCTTCTCAGCTTAACAACACCTTACAAAGCAAGCTCCTTGTCATGCCCATGTGGAGCCAGAGCTGCCAACTCGTTTTTAAAAGCTTAAAAATTCCAGGCAAAGTCAGGGAGTTGATACCAGGTTTCTTCCAGCAGCAGAGGACACTGCCGTGATCCCATGGATGAGTGCCCACCCAAGTTAAAAAAAAAAAAAAAACAAGCAGGGTGAACACTTCCAAGTGAATAAGTCCACTGGGCCCATGAGTAAAAACTTTCTCTCTTTCCTGGTGATTTCATCGCAAAGAAGAAGAAGAACGTAGGGGGCCCTGCACTAGGCAATTCCACTGTGTATTTCCCAGGACAATGAATCAGTTCTCCATCTGGATAAGACACCTTGTCTCCATTCCCCAGCCACAAAGCAGGACAACCTGAGTGCTTTTGAATGGCCAGCCTTGAGCAAGACCAGTGGGTGGGATGCAATGAGGAGGGGTCCTGCAGGGAAGAGGGGAATTAAACGCATGCAGAAACTTTGCTGGAGCAGGAGTGAATCTGGACATGCAAGGCTGATGCCTGCTCAAAGGTGGAGTCTGAGCCACACCTGCTGCTGGGAAGGCTGCTGGGGCTTGTCCAGCAGATTGGCTCATCCCACAGGATAGTCCTTCCAAACCCCTTCAGCAGAAAGGGGAGGGAAGGTGCTGAGGACCATGCTCCACACACCCCCAACACCATCTTGAATCAGGGGGAGATACTCCAGGACCACATGTGGCAGCACACAGGGACCTGGTGGAGCACGTTGTGCAGGCACTTCATGAAGCAGAAGAGGACAATCCTACATGGAAGTGTGTAGCTCGGCATTGCTGGCTTTTTGTTATTGCTCAGACCCCTGGCACACAGGAAAAATTCTCCTGGGAGAAATCTGGGGAGACTGACAGCAAAGGAAGGTGCTAGGTGGAGGTCAGTAAGGCCTTTGCAAAGACAAGCTGTCACTGCTGGGATATGTCCTTAGGACAAGATCCTGTGTGGTTGCACTCCTTCTCTGAACTGCTGAAATAGCCAGCTTGCAGGTGACTCCCAAATTTCTCAAGGGAAGAATGAAAATCTTCCCCTCCCCATTCTCCCAGCTGGCAAGAAACTCTGTAGAACGTGCCCTCCTGTGAATATACCAGGACCCGTGGTGCTCATGGTTTCTGATTCACCAGGCAGGAATGCTTCTCTACATCCAAGAACTGGACTCTGGTTTTTCCATTGCTCCCTGGGATGGAGAAACAAGGAAGGGACTTGAGCCCAAGAAGAGAGAAAAGGGCTGTGGGGTGAAGAGTCAGAGGCATGGGGGGATGAGGACTGGCTCTCCACCCAGTACATTGACCCACAGCTCATTTCAGTCCGCAGAGAGCTGAAGGCAGTCCTTGTGCCTACTGACAGCATTTTGAGACACCATCATGCCCTGGGCAAAGTCATACTGCAGCAACCCTGGACCATGGGACAGAGCCAGATGTCCCAGCAGAGGTAATTCCCACATCAGCCAAGGTCTCTGTAGGGGCTGAGTGGAGGAGAAAGGTCTTGGGAGCTGGAGCTATTTGGGCACTGGCTGAAAACCCTCTACTTACAGAGCCAGAGACTGCAGGGGCCGTATTCGGTGCCTGTCTCAAGTCTGGGCGACCCCGTCTGTTCCCATTAGGAGGCCCAGGCGGTAAATTGGGCCCTGAATATATAATTAAGCAAAGGGCACCATCCTGAAGCCAAGGTTCACACTGATTTGTTGTGGCTGGGGTGGGAACAGCCCTTTGCAAATCAGTCGCAGGATGTTGCTCCTAGTCAGCTGGAAACTTGGTAGCTCAGCTCCATAAAAGCTGGATCTAACGCTTCAGCTCCCCAGCTGGTTTCAGCATCCTGACCAGCACGCAATCCTGTGGCTTGCTTTTCTGCACGACAGTCTGGAAACCTTCCTTGAGAGCCTCTTGTTTGCTAGCTGCCAGGATTTGCCATGCAGATTCTTGCCAAAGGGATAATATAAACAAAGCATAATGTCAAGTTTCCCACACAAGTAAGATGATCTATTAGCACTGCACTTTGTACTAATTATTGCACAGTGGGTGGGGGCTTGTGAAAGGAGATTTATGCATTCAGCTAGCCTCACTTTTATTATTTGTAAGTACTTTTTGGCAAGGAATGAGCGAGATATGTATTTTATTGTTATGCTGTTGCAAACATCCTAATCTTCCGCACTCATTAAAACCTCATAACAAATAGTAAGAATGATATATTGCAGCCACAACGAGCATCTCATTCATCCCCAGGTGGGGGGAGGGGGGTGAGACACGGGAGAGGGAGGACAGGGTAAATGGAATTTGGTTTTTTGGGCCATGGTCATATTTGCATCACATGGGGAGCCCAGGTATCTGAAGGGAGAAAGTAAGGAGATGGATGAGGAAAGGCTGCTGGGATACCAGAGTGGATGGGGAACTCTGAGGTAAGGTATCAGCATGGAAAAAGGATGCTGCTGCCTCAAAGTGTGAGTCAATACTCCCAGAAAGCAAAAGCCCATTTGTGCCCTTCCTGGCATGAAGCAGTTAAGTTCTGGGAAGTCACATCACTACCCAGGAGCAGCCAGGCTTGCAAGACTTGTGCCTGTGTGTCAGGTACTGGCATAAGGTGGAGCCTGGGGCATCCTGGGAAGACATCTCAGAGTATTTCTGTACTGCCTGGACCAACAGACGGGACCCCAGAACTTGCACATTGGGTGGTCGGGTTTTCCTTGGGAAATTCACTGCTGGGTGCTGTTCCCATGGGGTTGATGTTGGGTGAAAGCCAAACTTTATCTGATGTTTTAGGGAAAAAAATTTCAGTGGAAATGACTGTCACAGGTTAAAAGGCTCTGATAGCCCTTCCAGGGCCTCACAATAGTTGTAGGACATTTTTTTACTGGAAACCTCCAGGTAAAGACCAGAAAAGATGACCCAGAGTCATACATACACTCTTGGCACATTGGCAAAGATTGCAGGAAGAGACAAATGGGGAGGTGGCAGGAAAGCCAGTGAGACAGAGTCCCACCTGCTCCTACCCAGAGCTGCACACCACAGCTGCCAGAGCCATCCCCACCTTGGATCATGCTTTCCTGGGTGGGATGAGAGCTGCTTCAGAGCTAGTGGTGTTTTCCCACATAATCAGAGCCTTTCTTGCTCAACTGTTGAATCATCTGTAGGGGCTGGGTTAAGAAAAGGACTTTCATTCTTTTCATCCATCTTCATTTGGGCTCGATGATCCTAATGGGTCCCTTCTAACTCGGCATATTCTATTCTATGGTTCTATGATCCACGATTTGTCCCACCCTGAATATTGTATTTCAAATAATGTAGTCAGTAAGCTTGCCATGAACCCCAGGCTGCTGATCCTTCCCCCCATCAGAGCCTGTTCAGGCATCCTTTCTCTCTTCACCTGCCTCTTCCAAAATATCACTCCTGTTCTCTCTCTTTCTAGCCTCCCATAAGTACATCACTGAACTGACCTCTGGTCACAAGGGAGGAGAGTATGACCCGGAGGCCACCTCTGACTGTCAGCACCAGCCTGGGGCAGGGTCAGTGTGGACCCTGATTCTCTGACACCCTGCTTCCAGCACAGCTTTGGAGTGGTCACGTGTGTCAGGCAGCCAGCTCAACCCTTCTCTGCGTACCTCCAGGAAGGGACTGAAAATTACAGAGATTTTTTATCACTCCCAGCTCAAAACTCTTGGCATCATCTTTCTTCTTCAATTTCAGGTAAATAAAGTTTTGGGACTGGTCAAAAACTACAACACAGAAGTTTTGAAATATTTGGTAATGGCTTCTGTGTTGTCTTCTTCTGCAAGTTTGTATGAGTTTTTCAGCTGTTGTTGGCTTATCCATGGGGTGCTGCTAGGAAAGAAACAAAAAAAGACAGGTAAGATGGAAAGGGAGAGAAATGGTTGGATTTAGGACATCATAGATATTGGCTGGAGCTTCAGCTTATAGAAAATGTTGAAGTATAGAACACTTCACAGAGATACTTTTTGGGGGTTTTGTTTGACTTTTTTTAAGATGTCCCTTCTAATCCTAAAGGTTTCATCCCCCCATCCTCTGGCTGAGCTCTGTTACTGCAATGGCACCAGGCCACCAGGGGACCAGGAGGGCGTGTCCCCATGTGGGAACAGAACAATCACACACCCTTGGCCTTTGCCCTCACATGGATATAGAAGGTGGAAGGGTGTCCTGCTCTGCTCCACCTTCTGGAAGCATGGACAGATTGTTCATTACACTGGAGTCATGACATGGCTAATATAAACGCAGGGAATTATGCCCATCTGTGTTGGATGCTCAGCTGCAAGAGCACCACTGGAGAGACTGATTTCCAATCTTGCCATTGGCACGTCCAATGGGACATTCTGGAGAAAGTTTCTGGAGAAAGCCTGGCTCCTCTCTGCGGTAGGAAGCAGAAGTAAGGGGGAGAAACCTTGTGCCTGAGACAGGAAAAATGAGGATTAAGGAAGTTGTCAGTATTAAGTAACTCATCCCTGAGGCTTAAGTTGCCAAAACAGAGATCAAGAAATACGCCCAGCAAGGAAGGGCTTGATACTGTCTTGGGAGCCACTGGTGTGAACTCAAAATTGCTCCATTAAGGACAAATTGCTCTCAAATGCAGGCACACACTACTGAATAAGACTGCTGCTGCTGCTGCTGTTGCTGCTGCTGCTGCTGCTGCTGCTGGCATCCACAAGTCTGGCCCACCACCCCACCGTGGTGTGAAACCACAGCTGAACAACCTCACTTCACTCCTCCCCATCACCAGCAGCCCCTCCAGCAGCTAAACCCTGCCTCATGCCTGCCCAGCCACTTGACCATCCTTATTTGACTTTTTCATCTTTTCAGACCTTATCCTGATAACAAACTTGAGCCAGAACTGGGAAACTCCCTCCTTCAGCTGGTGTCTGCTGTGGTCTGGTATGATTTCTGTTCTCACCTTCCTCCCCATTCATCTCCATTGCAATGCAGACTGTTATCCCATCCCTTCTCTCATCTCCCCCAGCACGCTGCACTCAATCTCCCTCTGTACAGGCTCATCCTGAACAAGCCTCTTTTGTCGGGCCACCCCACACAACAAGAAAATTAGCATAATTTGGGCATGTTGAGGCCATCACAACAGCTACAAGCCGTGATTACGGTGCATGTGGTTAGCACAGCCTGCAACATCAAACAGTGTGTTTACAACAGATGTAATCCCTAATGATACAACAGGTGTATAACAGTCAATACCCGCATTGTAGCGATCAAATAACTCCGTGGCACGTTCACATTGATCCGGTATTAATCCAGCCCCCTCGGGGATTTGGGGTTATGATTTATATGACTCACTGGGAGGTTTCGGCACCTCTTTGGCACAGCACCAAACTGCAGGCAGGGATCAGGGTATAATTTACCTTTGCAGTGAGAGGCTTTTGGAGCCACGCTCCTAGCAAGCCAGGTTTGACAATGGCACTTTGAAAAGCAGGGCTTGTCGGAGCACGCAGGGGCACGTTTCTCTCAAAGGGTGATTCATGCGCTGCAGCTCCAGCGACTGTCCTGGTTTTACATGCTCCAGCGGTGATGAATTAAAGCAGCAACAGGAGCACAGCGCACATCAGCTCTCACAGGCTCCTGCCCGCTCTGTGAATTTCCTCTGCATCCCTTTATACATCAGCACAAACTGTTTACCTTAGTGAGGAGGAATACAGGAGAGCATGGGATGAAAGCATACCAAGGGAAGGGAGCTTCTGAATGGGAATCAAAGGAAAATCCCAAGGCAGCACATCCCAAACCAGTGGAAATACTTTTCCACCCAAGCTCTGGTTAAATTGTCAAATTTGAGACCAAAAAATCGGGGAGATTCAAGAGAATGAGGACTGTTCAGAGGGATAACAAGAACATCTGCACATGGGATGCTCACCTGGCGCAGGAGTAGGAGCCTGGCTCATGGCTCTGCTCCTGCCTAACAGGAGTCAGCCCACCTTTGACTACTAAAGGTCCCCATTTAGAAACTCATCACACACCTAATTTTAGTTCTTACCTCTACAGGCAATTTTCAGGCAAAACACCAGCAATCAAATATGCACAGATACTAAATTAGGAGCTGTCTTTTAATAACGAGGGCAAAATGCACTGCTGAAGGAGCACGGAAAGGAAGCTGGTGTTGTGCGTGCTGCAGTCCAACAAACAAGCTTCGCTTGCAGTGGTGGCAAGCTGGTAACTTTCATGAGTATTAAATGCAATTAAAGAAACAAACACTCTCCATCATTCCCCAGAGTGAGAGATATTATCAGCTGTGGCTTTGTATTTTTACATAATCACAGTTTAAAGGAACATTTTTCCATATGTGGAAATTCCCTGTTTTCTCCTCCAAACGCTAACAAAATCCTTGCCTCTGGCTGGCTCCACTCTCTTCATGGCTCTCTGTTATGGCACTCCTGCTTGCCCCAAGGCCCCGGGCAGAAGAGCTGGGCCCAAAACAAACGCCAGAGGTGAACGTGCTGGAGAGCCAGTCCTACACACAAACAGCACACGTTCCCTCCGCTCGGGGTGCTTTTGAAAATTCCCCTCTTCCCAGTGTTGAAAAGGTTTTTGTGATCTCACAGACCTCCTCTCTCAGGCATCCCACTCCAGAGACGTGATCAAGCGGCACGTCCCACCCATCACCACGTGCCCATCACCCAGAAACCTCCCGGGGTAAGTGGTACGAAGGGCACGGCCGACCCGGGAAGCTCCACCTGTAGCACTGGGGGGACGCCCTGGGATCTGGATGACGATAATGGCTTCCTCCTCTGATCCTGTTAAGGGGGCTGAGCTCAGCCTCACTCCAATGGGTCACACATGGGGCTTTGGCTTGCAGTTCAGCTGCTCTGTGGTAGTTTCATCCTCTTCACTCTACAACCCAGTGGCCAAGTTATTTGCCCCCTTCCTGGAGAGCAGGGCCAGGTACAGCAGGCATGGAGGGAGGCTCATGCTGCGGGTGCCCTGCTCAGGACGCCCGTGTCTTACACTAACACCCAACTAGAAGCATCCACACATGGTGATCCATGTGCACCCCTTTTCAGACCAGCCACAGTCATTATTCCCCACAGACAAGGCAGATGTGCTCCTCCCACATCTTCAATCCACTGGGCCCAGCACCCTTTGCACCGGGTGGTGATTCCTGGCTGGCTAGCGCAGTCTTTGCTGGATTTGTTTGTTTGTTTGCTGCGCGCGCTGTTTGTGTGCTGTTTGCCTGCTGAGCTTTTCTCTGCCTGCATTCAGTCCGTGGGCAGACCTGCTCCACTCTTGGATACCATCTCACTCCCTTGCAAGCCTGCAGAAGCTGCCTGGTTCTCCTGGCAAATCCTCAGCACAACCAGGACCATCCCTAGGTGCTAAGGTGAGGGTCTTAGGGCGTCCCGAGCTCCCCCATCACCTCACTGACACTCCAGCAGAGTTCCTCTAAAAGCTGTAAATTTGATGACCAAACCTTGAAGCAACAAGGGTCTGCTTTTCTAGTGGCAGCAGGAAAATGTCTAATGGCATCAGTACACTGAATGGGGCGCTCCATTATGGTTATGTAGTTATGGATGTTGTCTAAAGAGTCATAGAATTGTTTGCATTTGTAAGGGACCTAAAATGTCATCTAGTTCCAAGCCCTCTGCCACAGGCAAGGATGCCACCCACTAGATCAGGTTGCTCAGGGCCCCATCCAACCTGTCCTTGAATGCTTCCAGAGATGGGGCATCCACAGTTTCTCTGAGCAGGAGGCCTAAAGCAACATGGAAATCATCCAGGAAAGTCTATCGATGCTGAGTCCATCTCAGGAGACACTTGGGACCAGACTTCGAAACCTATATCCATTGGATGATCCAAAAGGCTCATCTCAAGTCATGGGACACCAGCCATGTGTCCAGGATCACTTACTAAAACAGGGCAAGAGTGAGGAACAGTCCCACCATCTCTCTGCCAAGCCATGCTGTGCCATACGTGAAATTCCTTGGGGAGGGGCTGAGCTCTGTGGTTATACTGACCAGACCCATGCTGTGCTTTCACATTCTCCTGCGTGCACATTCCCAGTTCTGCGTGAGACAGACAAGAAGACACCAAGGCTTTGAAGTTTGTCTGAGACCAAGGGAGTTATTGCTGTTGTTTTCCATCTGGCAAGTCTTTGAGGACCTAGGGCTCTTTCCAAATATGTTTTCTGGGAATGTTATCATATTAGAAACCATTCAGATATAAAATGTCACTGCTCATGGGAAAATCTTGTTAACACAGAGCCACCAGCGGAAGCTCTTCTTAAAAATTCCTTTCTGCTTGATAAGGCTTTCCTTATCTAAACAGTGGTTTGGTGTCCTCCCCTTGTAGGCTGGTGTTGTGTCATGGAGTCGGGGAAGCCTCTTCCTCGAAGGCAGAAGAGGAAAGTCTAGATGAGCTGCCTTTCATGCCATTGTTGTGGTGGCTGGAGCCCGTAGGGCTCATGTTCATTATCACTGCCAGGGGAGCTGCCTGGGCTGCCCCGTCTAAGCCAAGGTGCTGCTCTGGTACTGGACCCCACTGGCCATGCACCCACCCATGTCCTGGAAGCAGCATCAGCCCCTCTACGGGCAACCAAATTCTTCCCCTCTCTTCTTCCTCTTTCGCTCCTCTTCTTACTCTATCAGAATCAAACCAACCTGGATATTGGTCATCTCTGATACACTCATCCAACCACACAGAGCTACACATAGCAGCTGCTACTTGATTTTATTTCTAATCTCTCGTCATTTTTTTGACCAAATCACTTTAAGCCTCTTTTAAATAGCTCAGGGACCATGAAGGGCTATTCCCCAGATTTGTTTCTTCTTGTGCTCTACCTTTTTCAAGCACCTTAAAGTCCTTGCCCGTTTTCACCATTTCTGCTCTTGTCAAGCATTGCCTACAGCAAAAATTTGTCTCCTCTCAACTCTTATGGGCACCTTTGCAGAGCAAGGATCTCGCTAGTTCCCTACATGAACCTGACGCTCCATTACCCTTAGCAGCAGGAGCTCTGGCAAGGATGACCACTTTCCTGAGCAGCTCCCAGCTTTCCATGTGGGATGGAAATTTCAGGGCTTGCAGGCTGTGAGGTGAGCTGGTTCCCTCCTGGGAAGGAAAATGCCACTGAGGCTAGGAAGAACTGCCAGAACCTGGTGTCCAAGGTTTCCTAAACCAACGTCAGGTTATTCAGGATGCTAAGGGCCCATTCCAGGATATCTGGTTCTCAAGCTCAAGCCTGGAGGTGGAGGCCTGGTAGCTTCCAAGGGAAGTACCTTTATAGGATAGAAGACAGGGTGTCCCAGGGCTTTCAGGCTCCTTGTTTGCAACAGAGAGGTTAAAAGCCCAGAGATAGGTTTGCCTCTCCACCCTCAGCCTACATGCCTAGGCCTCTGCTTCTGGTCCACGAAAGCTTGCTGAAGGCCAGACCTTCCTCGCAGAGGCAGTACCTGAGGATGAGCAATTCAGCATGTTCCTTTAGTGCTCCACTTGCAGTGTCCTGTGGCTGCGGCCGCTGTGATCCTGAGCTGGGGGCTGGAGGCACCGAATTAACCTGAAATTCCTCTGTGCACCTACAGTGTCCATCCTGGCAGTGACCTCCGGGAACTGAGTCCAAGACCCTCACCCAACCTGCCCCATATGAACCACTGCTGTTGAGGAGCCTCAGTGCACGGACATGGCAGCGCCCGTTGAATCCAGCTTGCCCATGGCTTGGGAATGCCTGCTGTATTTTCTAAGCCTTTCTCACTCCTCCTCTTCCTCGGTCTCGCTGAGCTGCAAGGTGAGTCCTCGCAAAACCTGAAGGATTCACTGCAGAGCATTGCTTGCATTTTTGATTCTGCAGTTCAGAGCCCTTGAAAGAGCCCTGCAGCCACTTAGCTCAAGATGATGACTGATACCAAACACTGCTTCCTCTCACTGCAAGCGAGTAAAAATAAACAACATCCTACTGTACCCACCTCTATCCAAGAAAGCACCGTAACCGGTATTTATAGATAAACAGAGATACATTGCCTGCTGGGGTCTGCTGCAATGAATTTAGACCTGAAGATTGAAAATCCAATTGTGTTTATAAATCAGCTGTGACATGCCAGTGTCATGTCATCAGCAGAAGGCAAAGGGCATGTTTACTACAAGCAAAGGCACACGCTACAGTCATATGCATAAGCAAGTTTCTGTGCAGACAGGTTATTTTTTGCATAGTGGTTTTTTGATTTTTACATGACTTAAGGATAATGCTCTAGGAGCCTTCTTTTTTTTTCTTTGTGCAATTTTTTTTTAAATGGTAACATTGTTTTTTCCCCTTTTGTGATTGACTGGAGGTTTTGTTAGCTTTTGTTTTTTTTTAATGTTCTGAAGAATGTTTGTGCTTTTTTTGGCACCTTATTACAGACCTCAGAAAACCTGACTAAAACCCTGGCTGCTTCTAAAGTTCCTGCCAAAGGAATTCATGCTTCTCTACATTTGCTGTTCACATTTCTCATTCCAACTGATATTTTTAATAGTAAATATGGTTACTAAGAATAACTGTTTACCACCTCTCTCGGCTCCAGTCTTTTATTTGGACTCAGATCTCACCTTTGGGTTACCTGTTTGTCTTGAACAAAAGTCAGCACTATGTATGACTCTGTGGGGACCCTCCTAACAAATTTTCTTGTGTTCTTAGGACGTGCAGCAACCGGCCAGCCTGAAAGCTGGCATGTCACAGCCTCCTGCTATCTGTCTGAGCTCTCGTAGGTGCCATGATTTACGTGGCTAAACCCAGGCTTTCCCAATTCCCAATCCCTCTCCATGTATCACATTATTTTCCCTGATGTGTCTCGTCTCCGGCTCCACAGCCCGGCTTCTACATCCATCCCCTTCTATCACGCTAGCCAGGGTTTTTTAGCTGCTTTTTTTTTCTTTTTTTTTTTATCCTCTAGACCAGGTCCTCTTATTAGATATGCCCTTTTCACTGACCCTGAATTATTGCTACCCATGGTCTTAGAAGAACAGTGCTGTTTGTTAGTCTAAGAGCACATGTGACTACCCCTCTTCCTGGCCAACACCAGAGGTTGCACCACAGATTTTTCAGGCCAAAACCCAGGCATTTCAGCAAAAGCTGCAGGGTCTGAATGCGATCCGTGAGGTCAGAAGAGGACAAAGGAATCATCGTCTATTTGGGGACCTGCCGGAAGACACTAATCAGAAAGACGCGCACAAATTTAGTCCAGAGCATGCAAGAGTTTCCCCGGGCAGAATCTAACCTCTGTCGGTGGCAAACATCCCATTCCCGCTGCAACGGGGCTGCCAGCAGGAGCCGGGATTTTAATGCCCGGGATTTTTACTCCAGCTCGTCTGGAGGGAGCGGTGCCTGACCGAGCCTGCCTGGCGGCGGCGGGGAACGGGACATTAATGGGGAAGGGCATCCCGGTCCATAGGGGTCTGGGCTGGAGGAAGGTTCCCAGCTCGGCGGCTCTTTAGGGTTTGCAACAATTTGCAGATTAGTGTTGGCACTTCCAAGGCTGGGCTGGCAGCGAGACCTTTAACCAAGACAGACAGATTCCCTGCTGTGGCACTGTTCAGCGGGCTTAAATGGAATAACGACGTCTCTCCAGCTTGGGTGATATTGGGTCAATCTTTTTCTGTTTCACTGTGTTTCCACCCCCCTCCCCATCCCCATCCCCATCCCCATCCTCCCCCCGCCGCAGGTCACGGCGCAGCCCGGGTTGTCGGGAGGGCTGCGCGCTGCCGCTCCTCTGCCTCTGTGCTTTGTGAGCTTGGGGAGGAGGGGGGGATCATTTTTATAACTCTTTGTACCAACGCAAGCAGAGCTAATGGTAAAAGGCTAAATCAAATCTTCTGCTCCAAGGCATAAGCTGGTTGCCTGCAGGGTCAGGGAGGAATTTTGCCCTCCCTTCTCTCCGGGGTTTGGAGGCTGCTCGGCATCAGCACAGCTTGTGCCTCACCCCAAAAAACTCTCTCGTTCTTATAACTCTTCTTTATTTTCGCTGACAAAAATGACAGAGTGCTCATGGAGTCTCCAAGTAAAGTCCCCATCAGTGCCCACAGCAAGTAGGGCTGGGGGAGCTGCTCAAGACTTTGCTGGACCTTGGGGAAAAGCATCAGGTTGCCTTTCCTTCAGGGGTTTTTGACTTCCTCTGGTGTGTTCTCCTTCCATGGCACAGTGGGAGTTTTCTGCCTTTAAGTCCTTTCTTTTCAGCTCCCAATCCCTATGGGTGCTGGCTCTACTCAGACTAAACATTTACATGTGCCTGCCGGCTGGAAGCCTTGGGGTGGGAGATACCCCCACCACCACCACACCCTGGCATCCCAGCCGGACCCGCTTCCCTGGGGAGCAGCTCGCCTTAGCTTGGGTCAAGGCAATGCAGCAAGACACAGGGCAGAACTGCAGGCAGGCACAAGCAGAGAAAGAACCGTTGGGGAGGCAGGAGTTCAGAGGTAAGCCGGCTGTCCTCAGGTAACAAACTCTGGGCCACCCACATCAGAGCACCAACCTCAGCTCCCTCCCAGCAGAAATGACCAGGGGCAAATCTCAAAGGCAGAGCCAACGCGCAAGACGCGCACACACACACACACACACACACACACTCTCACTCACACACACCCCTATCGGCACGGCCTCGCAGGGGAAGAGTCGGCATCAAAGGCATCGTGGCCTCTTCTCCCGAATCCGGCTGTGCCGCAGCCCCAGGATGCCGTGCTGGGGAGGATGAAGGTGCGAGGTGGCTTCGCTCAGGCCCCCTCCCGGCTCTCAGCACCCCTGTTTGCCCCCCAGACCCATGGAAGGGCAAGCCCACTGCGGCTGCCTCCCACGAGAAAGAAAACACACACCCGAAAAAAAAGAGCTGGAAAATTTCTTTCTCTTTTTTTTTTCCTTCTGTTGCATTCCGAAACCAATAATTAAATTTAAAAAATAACCCAACAACAATTAACGCAAATTAAATGTGAGGTCTAAGCTACCGGCAGAAGTTTGATTTGAAAAGAGCAAAGCAAGCAGTTCTGGTTGGGAGCTCTGATAGTTAGTCTGGTACAGAATGGTACAGATGGTCAGAGGCAGAGCGAGAGACAGAGGCAGGGAAAGTGAGTAAGACACGGCTGATGCGGGGTACGAGTCACAGATTGCATGAGACCCTCTGGAGTGGCATGTGGGTTGCAGCAGAACTTTTATCTTCTCAATTTGCAAAGGAGCATTTGGGTGGCTGTGGCTGAGGGACAATGACCGCACTCCACCGTCTCCAGCATTCTCAGAACCTTGCCTAAAACAAGGCAACCTTGCCCCCAAATCAGAGAGCTCTCAGACCAAGCAATGCAAGCAGAAATGTACAAAAGATTCTGTGTTTATGAGCGCAATTGCACCATCCATCCCCACTAAGCATCTTTTTGAGATATCGTCTTCTCCGGGGTGAAAATCCTACTCTCCTTTCCCAAACCTGCCCATCTGCCCTCCTTCCTTCCTTGGGGAAGTTTGATGCCTTTTAGGTCCCAGCCACAAAGTCAGCCCCAAACAGGGTCCAACCAACACACAGCTGTGTCCTCCCGTGCTGCAGCCTCCAGCTCATCCCTTTGGCATGAGGGAATTCTCGTGTCACTCCAGGCACATCTGTGTCTCCCTCAAGGGATAGTCAGAGGGGCTTGTGCTGCCACCCCTGAAAATGCATCACTGGGCTCGAGACCTTCTCCCAGGGGACAAACCCCCACAGTCTGTCCCTGAGGCCAGCCTTTTAAAAGAATCGCTAAATTGTTCTTATTTCTCATTTAACTGTGTTTCTTTGTCCACCCCAAGTCCTGTCCTGTCTGGGGGGATGGAGGATTGAAAAGTGCCCTTTTCCCTCCTGGCTGACCCCTTAGCTGTCTTTCACTGGACAGTCACAGAACTGCAGTGTCCAGCATCCCATTTTCTTGGGATTTCAGCGGGTGACCCTAAAGAAGTGACCGGGTTTTTATGGGCTGCCCTGGGGGGCGGGGGCAAAAGCTGGCTCAGAGCTGCCAGCTGCTTCCCCCCACGCCCCC
>VYZQ01010887.1:3059-14888 GCA_013400655.1 Mystacornis crossleyi
AAGCTAATTAGGACAGTGGCAGTGGTTTAGCAACAAGTACAACAAAAGCCTCAACATTCTGCAGACACGAGGGTTGCTGCTGGACCACGTTCTCACAAAGCCAGGTCTGTGCTCTTTCATCCTTTGCTGAGATGGGTGAAGAGCTGGCAAAACACAGTGAAATTTGGTACTAACATTTATATAAAAAATATGGAATATGTGAAGTGTACAAAGCCACAAGCTTCTACCATTAAAAATAATCAGGAGCATTTTAAAATTATGCCATGTTGGAGGCCTGACAAAGAGATACTCTCTTATTTTGAACACAGAGCTCTTTCAGATCAGCCTTGAAACATTCTAAAATTAAGCTTTCCGGTGATGGTCCTATTCCTGGCCATATGTAAGAGGTTTTCAGTGACATGAAATGAAACACTGTAGTGTACAAGTGACAGAATACAGAAAATTTATTTAAATAGTAGCAGAAATCAAGGTTGGTAAGTTTTAATACCTAGCAAAAGACAGAAATGCTGCACGTGCAGTACTCCATGTTACTTTATAATCCATTTATTTCATAAAGACAACTGAGGAACAATAATTTTAAAACGTCTTTGGACAACACAAAGCCCAGAGCAAGTACCTTTGTATAGATGTTTTGGGACTTCTGTTTTTATTTTCATTGCTTACAATTCTGTGTTCCCAGGAAAAAAAATAATTAAGCTGATGTAGTAACATGAATCAGTGAAGGAAATGTTTATAAAACACTGTTTAATGAAAGTGAATCAGGTACTTCTCAGCTTGAACTGCAAGAATACCTTTATTTAGGATCTGAGGGTACAGCAAGGCCTCTAGTATTGCTTTGACATTAATTTTCCCTTGGTATTCTTTTAATTATGATATTTAAAACAAAATTTCAAGTGTACAAATACTGTTATCTGAAACCCTGCTTCATGACATATGTCTCAAGATAGGATTAGTCTTGATTTTTCTTCTACTCAAGTAAGTGCCAGACTAAAATCCTATGAAAGACCAAGGATGTTCATTAACAGAAAACAGAGGTCCCCCTCTGAAACCACTGATTCTTTCTGGATGTTGAGGGACGAGTTCAAGTAACTCAGAACAAGGGCCAAGGGCAAACACAGAAACTAGAGCTAGAAGGTTATATGTTCTTCAGGTTAGAATCTGATCCAGTTGCCACTGCAGTTACTTTCTTTTGCTTTGGTAGATCTTTAGAGGAGAGCAAGGTTTTCTGAAGACAAACTGCATGATGCCGTAACTTCCTTTGGAAAGTGCAGTCCTTGGTGATTGGGGTTTAAGACTCTCAACACCAGAAACCACTGGCTAAAGCCATGTGAAAATGGAAGAAAATGGTTACAAGCAGAGGCTGGAGGAGTGCACATCCACAGAAGGTCCAGCTGGAATTTTGAACTACCGATGAAAATATTGATTTGGGAGTCACAGGCTGTGGAGCGGATAAGGAGGAGGCTGATAGCCATCTGTGGAGGAAGCTCTGCTTGTTTCTCAGGGGTTCCAGAGACCATGGAGTGCTGCTGAGGATGCCAGCTGGCCTGCTGCCATAAGGATTCTCTGTGCCACCAGTCTCTGGGAAGCCTGCCCATGGAATCATAACACATATTCCAAATAAGAATCGCTTGGTATTTCTTCACTATGAAAGCTGATGAGCAGCAGATTTTCTTTCCAAAGCTCAGACTTCCAGGGCTTCTCCTGACTGGCTGTGGTGGAGGCATGGCTATGTGAGTCTCAAGAGAGTTGCTGACAGCAGAACTGGAAGTGTTTACATAAGACTTTTGTCTTTTCTCCAATCTTTTTGGCTTGCCCACATGAACACTTCCCATGACCTATTCCAGAGACCACGGCTGAAGAATACCTGATTTACATAATTTTCCATATTCTTGTATCTCTTCAGTTTCTTGAGAACAGATGATGGTTTCTCATCAGTTCTCTCAGTACTGTTCTCTCAGTACAACAGTAGAGAGAAATGGAACCCTCTTCTTTCTTGAAGCAAGAAGTGAACCTTGAGGCTCCCTGTTTAAAACTCTGAATGGCAATGCTGTGCAGAGCTGAGGAACAAAAGCCTCAAACATGCAGGATGCTGGTTATTGCTTTAAGATTGATGTGCTTTGGGATGCTTTTTAACAAGGAAATCTTACTTAATTTTATTCAGTTAATTATAATCAGCATAAAAATGGAGATTAGAACAGAAGCTACATACCAGTCTTACATAATTATACATAATGTGTACCTACAAACACATGGACTGTAATTCTTCCTGATCAAATTTTAGCTTGGATTTAGCACCTCATTAATATCATTTTGGTTGTGGTAGAATCCAGACGCAATTCCCCACACCCAGATTATTCTCCACACACTTTTTACTGGGGCAAATCTGAGGTAAAAATGGTGAGAAGGGGCTCAGTCCCACAGACTCTAAATTTAGAACAAGAAATACCTACAGAACACAGTGAACTCAGTAGGTGATTCATTTCCTGTTGAAGATGATTCCTAAAAGCTCAAGTATCTCCAGAAGGTCACTCCCACCTTCAGAAAACATATACAACTTATTTTTAGAGTTCTGTAGAAGTGCCTTGCCCACACAGTAAATTGGACATATGTTCTTGGATTTAGCTGCCAGTTTTGTGAAAGTTAAAGAATTCTGGGCTCACTGTTTTTATTAAATAAAATTCTGCATTTATTTTGGTCAGAGCAAAAACCAATTCTGCATAAAACCATTGCTCATGGACCTTGTAATGAGAGCTACGTCTCCTGTTGACATTCTTATGCTGGGTTGTGGGTTGCTGCTCCTCCTCCAAGTACATTCCTAACTTTAGATACAGCAACTGGAAAGGATGCTGGATTGAGCACATGCTAATTGGCATTGCTAAATCAGAGTGAAAGTGTTAACTCTTCCTTTTTGCTGCTATCCTTTGCACAATATGGAAAATGTTCCTCTATCCCAAGCGTCCTCTTCCTTTGCTGATTGGCCCCAGCAGATTCTTGTGTCTGCAAAGAACACTGCACATTCACCAGGCCATAAATGAAGGACTGAAATACCCAAACTCCTGTGATCTTTTATCACATTTATTACCTGCAGTAGATTCCATACTAGAAATGTGCATAAAATTTCTCATGTGTAAAACTGGGATGTATTTTTGTAGGTGAAAGTAGAATCAGGCTGGTTTGAGGGTTCAGTAATCCATGTTGTATTTGAAATTTAAAATAAGTTCAAATCCCCAATTCAATTATCACTGAAAACATTGGTTTGGATAAAATACTCCACATTATTTGCAAATGACAGGGCACAAGCTATTTAAAATAATAGTAAGAATATTCTGAAGGTGTATGAAGAAACTAGAGCTGAACATTGTGTGCAGTGTAGTACCTCAGGTGGTGAAATTACAAAATTAAAAAAAAAAAAAACAGAGTAAAATTGCTTTAGGAATAGTAAGAAACAGGGTAAAAATGCCAGAGAGACATTAGAAACTACCAAGATGATCCACCTTCTGCATCTACAAATAAGACAGTAGGCTTTTCCCTATATTGGTTGGCTGATACTAATTTAGAATCTGATATTATATCCTGATTTCCTGTGGCTTATTCATAGAAAACTGATTTTTAAAAGCCCAAATCAGCAAAACATTCACAAAAAATGTTCAATGTTAAAAACCATTTAAAAATGCAAAAATAAGGGGATGGACTCTTGAAAAGACAATGCTGGGGGAAAAGGGTTTTGCATCCCAATGTTTGTTTCAATTCTTAAAAGCCATTAAAAAAAATCCAACCTGAAATTATTTGTGCATCTTCATGCAAAGACCTTGGCATTCAAGGAGCACCTTTATCCATCTCCACACATCATAAAATTCCACTAATTAAGTTCTCTCTTGTAAAATAATTTATACTTGTTGTTCTTCAATCACTAGATTAATTTTTTACCACACATGTATTTCTTCCTGGTATTACAGAAGGAATGCTGTAGATAAACGTTCTGTATATCAAACATTTGAATATTAAATGTGAAAAATCTCTATAGATGTAGCTGTATATAGAAATATGTGTCTGTATGAAGCTCAACTGGAGAACCACATAGGAAGGAAGCTGGTTCTAAAAAAGATGCTTGAAAAAACCCAAAACCCCAGTATCAGCATGAATAGAACAATGACCTTAAGGTGTTAGAGGCTGGTGAAACGTAATATTGTGATTTTCTTCTCTGGCCTTTGGAGTTTTGGTTTGCACGCCACAGTGGCTGGGTCTGTTTGGAGGTTTTGGTTGCAAATACAGGAAGGAGAATTTGATCATTTATTAGTGCAATGCCTAAAGATATGGGAATTTCTGCTTGTTTTTTGGAGCAGGTGGTTTTATGTAGCTCCCCTGGTGGCTGAATGTCTCTGCTGAAGCAGTGGGGTTTAACAGATAAAACATCCAACTGAGCTCATGAAAAGGCTAAAGTTTAATCATTTCTGTTAAGCTTCTAGTGAATTCAGACTCTGACAATGAACAAATGTGAGCATTAGCTCAGACAGCCAGTGAGGAGAGGTAAATATAGTTGGGATTACGTCCATCCATAGTGTGAAATTTTCTATATATCTGCAATTCTGTCCATTCATAGTATGAAATTCTCTGTATGTACTCAAGTTACTTTCATGCAAAGTATGGCAGGGAGAGAACAGAAAATCAAGTTGTTCTGTGACAAGATTACCCACAGCCATATGGAGGTGAGGCAAAGTAGCATCTTGGCTTCTCTTAAAATATGCCACAAAGTGAAGAGGCAAGTTAGGGAGTGAAAACACTCACCAAATTTAGAGAGTCTCTGAAAAAGGACACTTGAATCTGCTTCTATTTGTAAAACTCCTGCTGTAGAAGGAAAATACTTCCCTAAAATATGACTTTCCTGCATATTTAACACTACAATATTGAGGACTCCTGTGCAATTCAAGACAGTTTTAGCAGTCACATCAGTAAGAGATTTGGCATAATCATAGAAGAGCACATATTGGGCTGGAGTGCCCACTGCACTGTTTTTGACTGCAGATTCTGGCTATAAAAGCAAATATGTCAAGCCACAGAGCGGGACATTTGGAGGGAAAGTGGAGCTTTGCTTTACTGACACAAGACAGAAGTTTGTGTGCCAATCCCTTTGCCTTTAGTACAGAAAAGCATGACAGAAACGTTCACTGCCTCTCTCTGCCCAGGGATGGCAAAAGACAGAGCTGCTGACAACTCTTTAGTGTATAATAACTGTATGGAATTCAAGGAAGAACCCAGTGCCCTCCTCTCCCCAGTCCCACAGAGGTGACAGACCTGCAGACAGGTCATGGTACAGGATTTAGTGCCCTGTTCCTCTCTGAGGAAGATGTTACTGCAGTTTAATGCAGTTTAGGAAAACTGTAGGTGTGTGATTAGTAAGCAAAAACACATCTTCAAAACACTTGTGAAAACATTTTCTTAATAAAGCCAGCTGACATTATTCCAAGAGCTTTGTATTTAAGAGCCTGCACCTCAGCATCCCCTCTCCTCCAGTTAGGATCAGCACGCTCCACAAAATCCTCACTGTAAATATATGGCCCAGCAATACCATTATGTACTGACTAGCTGAAGGTGTCTTTATGTACATTATGCATGAAAACCAATGCAAACTCATGTTGCAGAACAAGGTCAAGCAGGAAATTGAAAATTAAATGCCAGTATCTCAGTAATAGCTTCCTGAAGGGCACATTAGAAACAGTTTACCAGAAATCTTTCCAGATGCAGGCAAGAAACAAGAACTTGATCCCATTTCTGCTGCCACTAGTTCTTTAAAGTAATTTAACTTTCTCTGGATTTCCATTTATGGCAGGGTTTAGGAGGTGGGGGGTTAACTGATTCTTCAGTTTTTTACCCCACTTTCAACCCCTAAGAGAACAGACGGTATTCTTCCAGGCACTAAAGTTCTTACTTAAAGATGACTTAAGTCCTTTGGAGGTTTACAGACAGAATTATGAGGGTCTTCAGGCACTAAATGATACAGTAGGTGCCTCTGGGCCCTTATCTTCTTGCCTAAGCAAGTTGGATGGCCAGCTCCCAGAGTCTTTTGGGAGAAGCTGTGTATCTCAGGTACTTACCTTCTTTTCCTTGGCTGATCATTTGCATTTTAAAGCACTTAAATAAAGTTTGCAGATCTGGCCATCAATCTTAAAAGGTCACTGGGACTTAGACTGCTAAACAAGTTCTGAAAGTGAAAATTGTTAGAAAAAATATTCTGTGTTTCAACCTGCACTTTCTAAATCAAAAAGTGTTGTCTGTGAAACAAAGAAAGTTTCTTTTTCTTCTATATTTCATAATATTCACATTCTGGAGCTCCTTCATGTCTTTATGTTTACAATCTAATGGTATTTTAATGCAAAAACTATGCAAATGTAAAGTGTTTGTTATGAGAAATGAATACCAATAACCATAAATATTCATGACTTGATGTAACAAGCTGGGAGAGTTTCTGTGTCATCTTCTACAGCGATTACTTGGAGCTGTGTTTCATTCCTTAAGCAAGTATCTGTGCCTGCCCAAAAGTAATTAATTAATGTATTAACTGAGAGAAGGCTGTGAAAAGAGTAGTTACAGAATCAGCAACAAAGGACAAATAATGGTAAGGCAGACAGAAACCTGAGCATAGGACAAGAGCTTCATGTCTTTTAATTCAAAGAAATTTTTGCCACTTTAATTAGTACACTTCCTCTGGCCCTTTCCAGAATTCCACTGTGGTTGCCATGAGAGTTGTATGAATTGAGTCATATCTCTAGATACAATGTAGTGATTGGAAAAAATATGGACTCTGTTCTTGTAGCGGTGCCTTTTTGTTTGCATTTATATTTCATATTCGGTTCGCATTTTGTATCCCAGTTGCTTCGTTCCATGTACCCCCTTCCTATATCCCCCAGTGATATGTCCCCTGGTTGTTTCTCCCTCGAGGCGTGTCCCTTGCCTTCCCCCCATCCCTGGGAGGCATGTCTGTCATCTCGGGACCCAGCCCAGCTTCTAGAAAGTCCTAGGCTGGGCGTCGAGTGGTTGGCTGTGTCCCCCAGAAAACCCCCCCCTCTCCTGAGAATTGGTCCCTAGAAGTGTCCTTTATTCCTCAAGCCATCCCCTGAATCTGCCCCATTGGTCCTTCCTCATCTCCTGACCCTTTCTCCACCCCCCTTTATAAGAGCGGTCCGCGCGGGGTTCGGCGCTCTGCAGGGACGGATCTCCCAGGGTGAGGGGGCTCAGCCAGGGTCCCCAATAAACTTGGTTGGCAATCCCCTCTCAGAGCCCTCTCTTCCTTCTCGCCATTGTCGCATGCCTGCTGGTGTGCTTAGCACAGGAGTGGATCCAAAGGAGTGAGGAAAAGAAGCCCACGGGATCGGCGGGGTCTGTCCTCAGACTAAGCCGTACCCGTCCTGGTGCCGGCGGGGATAGGGAGCCAGGTCACCGGAGGGACAGCTCCGGGTGTAAACGCACCCCGCGACATGTTCTAAGTCGATAGAGTCGTTTTATTAAGCACACACCAGTATTTATATATTTTTTTGGTGTACAAGTTTAGGATCAAACTATGCAGCCAGTGATTAGGAGACTAACCAATCATGCGAACTGCAGATGTTTCTTGCTCTTTTATCTCAGACACTCTCACATATCCCACACAGCTTTAGTGGCCCAGTGTTCTGGGCCGCTTAATGGAAGCATTCTCACATAGGTATTTATGGCTGCAGATGATCTTTGGTATGCACTTTCTCATGGGAAAAAGGTGCTTGTTAAGGTTGACAGGAGCAGCCGCCTCTACACACAACTCTTTTCTCATGTCACAACTCAACGGATATGTAATTTTCATCTTTTTTTCCCTCTTAGTTATTTTTTTTTTACTAAACCAGGCATAGGGGTTGCATGAAGAATAATGTAAAATGAGTTGGGATAAAGTATTTAAAATTCTATCTAAATACGAATTTTCTCTGGACAGGGTTCTTAACTGGGAAAGTAAATCCAAGTCTTTGGCAGTGAGAATGATGTGACTATGTCTCCGAGAGAGTTAAATGGAAGGACTTCCATTGGTTTCACCAGACTCTGGGTGGGACACCACCTTCTCCCAACTGCACGCTCTAAAACTAAACCAATGCAAGTCCTGCCACAAAGCAGCAAGCCCATAAACATAACATTACAATGAGCAATAAAACCTTGAGAGACTAGTTTCTCTATTGCTTTAATTTATACTCCTGTTAACCAATTCTAAATGCACATTAAAACACCAAGTAATTCTGAAGATGTCAGTGTGTGCGTAATAGAGCCCACCAAGGCCGTGCAACGTAAGTGTTTCAGCCATATCCTATTAGACTTCGGTCATTTATCCTTTATTTTAGGAAAGCCTGATCTGAAGGAAGAAAAGCCATTTGAAGATGCCCAACTGCAGGATCGGAAAAGCAAAATGGAATCTGAACTCCCTCCTGGGAAGTGCCCTGACCTGCACTGGTGAAAGGGAATTCTGTAGCCACGATTTACATAGCCCAGTTTGGAAATACAGGAAGGTTGACTTCATAATCTAAGATGTTCCCTCCTATGTCACATGCTGTATTCTGAGTCATAGAGAACAGCGAAGTCCTGCAATTCTAAATTGGGACTAGAGCTGGGAATTAGCTATTGCTCCCAGCTGCATCCTGATATGGCTTTAACTGCACCTGACAGATTTGGAGGAGCAGCTCCTGTCAGAGCTGAGCACCCTGTCCATCCTGTTCCTGTTAGTGCTGTGGTAACACCAGCATGATCCCCGTGCATAGGTTTAATCCTCCCATTCAGCCCCTCTCCTCCACAAGAAGCAAAGGATACAGTATTAAAAAGTGATTTCCTCAAAAAGCACATTATTAATGTAATTGCAGTGCGAACACTCTAGAACAAAAGAGATGGAGGCTACACTGCACAGCTGTGGAAATAAATAACTTCACTGCACTTAAAGAACTTGGAAAGAGATGGTTTTAAACAAAACCATTGTAAATGGAATACAACTTGTAAATATTGATTTTTAATTTTTTTTTAAAGGAATCAGCTTCTGATGGCCTTTATTCAAGGTATGTAGCATTTGTCTCAGCAAGCAAATCCCACTGTTTCCAGTGTGACCTATTTTCAGACAAAAGTAATAACCTAGGATTTTCCAAACTGGCAGCAGCTCTTGCTTTTGTAGGGACTACTTCAGCCAGACTTGCATCCTAATTATTCTAGTGTAGGAACCACATGACGCCTTTAGTTGTTCAGAGACACAACTAAACCCAACTTGACCAATTTTATAAGCAAGAAAGAAAAATCCCATCTCTTCATCTGTTGATTGAAATGTCATTGTTTTACTGCAAGGGCTTTCAGCCTTTGGGTTTGATTTTGAACTGGAACAAGTGGCTGTGGAATGGGGCCATTCCTTGGCCTGGACACATCCACCCTCCTTCCTGCCTTGTCTCTTAAGTTATAGTACGGGATAGTGCCAAAATGTCACTGCAGATAATAATTTGCAACATTCCTCAGCTCTATTATTCTGAGGCTCTGCAGGGGCAGCTCTGGTGATGCCTGTGCAAGAGGTGCCAAGCCTTCAGTGCCCATCCTGCTGCTTCGCTGCTGGGGCAGCTGCACTGCTTCATGTCAGTCAGCCAAAGCACAGGGCTGATCCAAAGGATCTCCAGGAACATCTTCTTCTTCTTTAATCAACAGCACAGGAATGCCAGGCAGACCAGCCTGATAGCCCAGGCATCTGAACTGGCTGCTTGATTCTCTCCCAGCCTCCTGGCTGCTTGATTCTCTCCCTCCTCCTGCTGCCTTGAACTCAGCTTATCCATTTTTCCATACCTACATCTCATTTAATATTTGTGAAATTACATCTCTGAATAATGACCTTTATTCTTCACCAAACCCCCCACAACAAACTCATAGATATTAAAGACACAGGAAAAATAAATCAGAGGAGGTCATAAAAGGGTCCTAAAGAACCACCTCTGTGTTGGGGTGGAACATCTGTCAGCTATGTGCTCTGGTGTCAAGTGAACAACTTCCAGTGTGACCTGGTTATTTTGTGCTCCATCTCTGAGTATTCTTCTCTGTCGTGCAGGCTCTGAAAGGGTGAAGGCTCTGAAAGGCTGCAGGCCCGGCTGTAGTCTACAAGCATTTGTGAATTACAGCAATGCAGTTTGCAACGCTGTAGTTAACGACCTGTCAGGTTTCCCATTATGATGTTATGCTGTTATTTTCAAGGTTTATGTCCTGACTATAAAGTTGGTTACTGCTTGGCCTGGAAACACTAATGCTTTTTTTTTTTTTTGGTATGTTTTATAAATATAAAATGAAAACGTGCCCTAACATAGTATCAGTCTCTATTCAGAAAGGTAAAAGGTGACAATTTTAAGTAATATTTTCAGTGCTAGAAAAAAACAATAAGATTCAGGAAGGTTCCTTTTTTGGGCAGAGTCATTAACCATAATAATGTGATTTACAGCTCGCAGGGGCAGCAGGTACCCAGAAATGCATTAAGTAGGTGACTGTATTTTATGGTGAGTTCTGAGAGGATAAATCTTTCACTGACCACAAATAGCATGTGCCCAGAAATACCATGATGGAGTAATGGTATAGGATAGCTGTATTTTAATCTGTGTAAGTAACAACAGTAAAACTTCTCCAAATAATAACTGTCCTCCTAGGCAGGCAGATGTAAATGGTGAGCATGGATTTTGCTCCTGAGCATGTTCAATGCATTCATGGTTCAGTGAATTCACAAACGACCTTTTTAGAGAGGTGTCACAAGAGGAGGAAATTTTCACTAAGTACAAATGAGTGGTTTCAGACTATCAAGTCTCCAGCAATCCTCTAATTGAGGAATGAGGAATCCCACACATACACAAACATGGACTTTCAGAAATAAAGTCAGCTTAGCAGGTTACTGAATAAATGCTATGATCAAACAACCCCTTCAATCCGTATTTACAAATTAAATCATAGTTGTCTGTTAGGAAAGTACTTGCATACCACAGGATGTATCCACCTTTAGGTAACAGTCTCATTTCCTTTTCTTTTTGATCTCTTTATTAGGCAGGGGACAGGATTTGACAGGGAGGTTTTTTGTTAGTACCTTAGAAGTGAAGCTTCCAGTGACAACAACCACCAGGCAGAGTTACTCTTTGTAACCATGCACAGAACAGTTATGTGTTCTTATTTCTCAGGAGTTTATTTTGACCACAGATGACGGTGTAGCTGTAGTCATCATATTTTCCTATGTATGATGTGGCAAATTCTACACTAAATTGCACTAATGAGATGTACAAAGACAAAGCTGCACACTGTGTTTATATAAGGTTCTCACTGGTGCTGGGTCCATCACCAGTGTAACAGGAATCATCTTTCTGAATTCACTGTAATATACTGATATGAACAGTCTCAGTGAAAGAGGAGGTGAATTCCTACCTGACAATCACAACTGTAATTGTAGTACTCTTAAAATGTAATTCTTTATGAAGGTATTTTACAAGAGTAATTTTTGTAAGTGGGATAATGACAGAAGTAGCAGTGAGGCAGTATCTTAATGCCACTCATTATCTCTATTTCCTGTTGCATCCTATGAGGATGCCAATGGGCCAGCAAAACCCAGAACCAAGAGGGTTCGCTGGTGGGATGGCCCACAGGCCAAAACATGCCCCCAACACAGGGAGAGTTCCCAGGAGACCTTGCCATAATTATTATAAGGTATGGATTTCCTGTGTTGAGATTGGTTCACTGTTCTCCACCCCTTTATTCCATGTTTATATCATCTCTAGAAATTTCTTTTTGATTATACCCCTCAGGGGCTCTTGCTGGGGCTCGCCCTCTCTT
>VYZQ01010892.1:0-13817 GCA_013400655.1 Mystacornis crossleyi
ACAAAACCCCAAACCCTAACCCCCTGAAGGGCTGAGCACACTAAAAACACACACCTGAGGTGGTTACTGCATTATACGCACACCTGGAGATAGCAGGAGCAGAACTCTTTAGTGCCCCAACCAGCACAGGTGTCCTCCTTCAGTTCTCACTTCAAGCTGGTGTCCCAGCACACAGCTCTGTTACTGTCACTCCCTCCACTCTCACAGGGGCAAATTTAACATGTGACCCTCCACACACTTGCAATCTCTCCATGACTGGTCCCAGCAGTAACTCAGCCAACACCACGATCCCCAGATTTAGACTACTCATTACAGCAAAAAGGCTCTGCTCGTTCGGCACAAAGGTGACTTCTTGACTGAAAAAATACCAACTGCCACTTACCTGTGCAAAGGAGTCCTCTTGTTGGAGGCAAGCTCAGCAAAGACAGCCATTTTCAGAGGCAGAGGCAAAGAAGCCACAGTACCCAGATAATACTCTGTTAGCAGCACGAACAAAGAAACAGCATTACTCCCCCTAACACAAGAACATTCTCCTTCCCACTGGTAAAATAAAATTTTGCAAAGTCACTGGTAAGCTACAGGGACATTTTACCTGGAAGCTGCTGGATTTTTAAGTGGTAAATCTGCTGGCTTTCTCCTGAACTTTACATTAGTCTTCAGGAAAAGAAAGCCTTTTGCATGGAAGATGGTCAGTATTTCTAAATCTAAAGCAATAGACACAGATCTCCAGAGATACAACAACTGATTAATAACATTGAATAAAGAGAAAATGGACCAAGGTGAACAAAAAATTAACTCCTCAGTTTTTCCACATCTCAGGTGGTCTGTGAATACCTTCTTCTGAGCAATAAACAGACAGTCCCCTCCCCAAAAAAACAGAAGATGTTTTATTTTTTAAGGTGTTGTAATACAACAAATACATGATCTGTACACAGGACACAAGAGGGCCAGTTTAAATACAATCAGGAGAAAGGAGTCCCCATATTCACAGTCCTCGGACAACATCTTCTACCAGAACCAAGAAACCAAAAAACCAAACCCACCCCAAACAAGTTAAAAAATGTAAAGGTCTCCAAAGAGTCTGTGGGTTTATTGTCTTACAGCAGAGCTCATGGGGCATTCTGTGAAGGGTCACAATGGCATCTTATTGCCCTCAATGCTGATTTTCACTGCATGGGCCGATCTGCTTTTTTTCCTGATATCTGTGAATTTCCGCATCTGTTTGTCCAGTCGACTCACCCCTTTCTTAGAGGTCCCCTGGAACTTAAAAATAAAACTAATAATTACCACTGAAAAAAAGCCGACTCCCCAGAGGTCCAAGGCAAGCGGTGCATGCGAGGTTGCACCCAGGCAAGGAGCTGGGGGAGGCCCTGGGCCCAGCTGGTTTGTCTGTTTTCTTCGCAGAGGAATCTGCAGGGCCCAGGTGGAGGCAGTGGCACTCAGCCATCACAGTGCAGGGTCAATCACTGCGTAGCTGGATATAGTTTGGAAGTTTTGTATCTATTGGCTGGAGCTGTGTCAGAACCACAGTGCACCAGTGTCACCCCTCTGGGGCTTCCTGCAGGAGAGTTAGACACAGATACACTGTGACTAACGCTGACACATCGATTCCACACTGCCATTTATTTTCAAGGTCAGGGGTTAGTATTGAGAAAGCAAGGGATTACTGGACAAAGGCAGCACAGGGGTAGCAAAAAGAAATGCCTAAGCTGATCATACAAGCTATTAGAAGTTACTGCATTTCATCTCTGTATTTGAACTGCAAATGAAAACCAGGTGGCGCAAGTTACTCCGCACAGATTAACACAGTGATGCTGTGCTGACACACCACTGAAGACCTTCCAAGCCATAGCCAGTGCTTCCTAGAAGGCAATTTTGCTTAACTAGACAACGGAAACAGTAAGTGATGGAAACATGACACCGTTGAGTTTGGGAGAAACAGTGATATCCAGAACATGCTATTTAGTATCTGAAAAACACATCCATTAGAAACTTGTTCCCATGGCTAAGGAAGGTGCTCCTGACACGCTGATTTTAAATAAGCTTTATTCATAAAACTGTTCACTATTCATTGAAATTATAGCTAAAATTTCACAGTGATGTTTAAGAAAATATTTTTTTAAGAGCAAATAAATACGACACTTAAACTCAACAGTTATCTATGACTTGTGCTCACCTCTTCCTGTCACTGTTAGCTTGTGGCAGCCCTGCTCACAGCACTGAAATGCAGACCAGGAATTGTCAAAACAATTCCCAGATTGATGCATGTTCTTCCAACCCACACTCACAGCAGAGGATTTTTCTCCCCCTGGTCTCATTCTGTACCTCCCATCAACCACCCCTATTGTCTCACATCATTCTACTTCCTTGAACGAGCAGATGTGAAAACACCTCACTGTGCCCCAGTCAGAGGTCAGCCGCAGACGCCGGCGTGCAGTGACACAAGGTCCTGTACCAAGGGCTAAGAATTCCCGTGTATCGCTTCAGGTGAACCTGGAAAACCTAATTGTGTCAGAACAGCATTCAAAACCACAGGTGGTGCAAAGCTGGTTTTGAGCACAGGTATTTTCACTGAACTCCTGTCATTCGGGTACCCTGAAGCTGTGCAGGCAGGAGCCGTGGCAGATGTTATGTGCTAGAGCCTGTTTTCTCCTGTACATGTTCCCTTGTAGGTCTCAGTACAGACACGAGAGAATTCAAGGAGAGTTTTCCAGGTTTAAGTTAGGGTGTACACACTCCTGTCCTGCATGTGCAAACTGCCAACAGCTGGAGCACATGCACTGTTCACACCTCCCTCGAGGGATACCTCTCCAACTTGGGAAGGCAGTGGTATGGCTACAGGGGCATCCTGTTGCCTTCAATGCTGAACTTGATGGCCCGATGCACTTTGCTGAGTCGTTTCTGTTCAGCAAACCGTCTCTTGTGCTTTTCCAAGCGACTAATACCTCTCTTAATAGTCCCGGGCTAGAAACAACATCTCAATTAATGGACAGAAGGAGAGAGAACAGCAGACAGCACAGCAATTGTTACTTCTTCCATTTACACATATTCTACCATGTATACCCCTTTTAAACTGAACTGTACGATTAGATGGATGAACACATAAAGCAACACAAAGGCCTCCACTGAAGCTGTTCATATTTACCAAAACCTCAAGAGTTTCTCAAACTGGAACATTATCAGAACATGATGCAAAAGCTAGGAGAGGTATAAAAACATCAGTGCAGTGATACAAGTACTGAACTACAGCTTTAGCTCAAAATGCTTTAAAGCAAGAGGCCTGTATATCAGCTTCTCACCTGAGAGAAATTCTACAAAAGTTAACTCAAAATTCACTCTTTGGTCAGAGAAGATGTTTTCCTGTGAAAACATGTGATGAGCTTAGAGCAGCCTACTTATCGGAGAATTTACTGTCCACACTCGCTAGAAGAGGCCCTTAAAAGAACGACCCTCCTGTACAGTAACCACGGCGATACGGTGACAAAACCCCAGGCTTAGGAACAATCATCAGGACACTGCCAGTGCTTACCCTGGAGGACTCCATCTCCACGTTCCACTTGGGCCTGACCACGTAGTCTTTGTTGGAGGGCATTGGCACCCTCGCACGGGCACAGAACCCAGGGTCCCCAGGTCTGAGAGCCCTATGGAAAAAAAGTGACTGTTATGGACAAATCTTATCCAGAAAGAAGTAAAGCCACACAGTGTGCTCTCCTCAAACACACTGCATACCATTGCCTCTAAAACCTCTACAGGAGTTCCACACTGGTAGTGCCACCAAAATATTTCACTCAATTGAAAAAAAAAAAGAAAAAAAAAAAAAATCCAACCTACTTTTCCTCTCCTGTTAACACTTTCTCTAGGTCCCTGCGGGGAGTCTGACCACCAGAGCTGCAAGAAAAATAAATATTTATAGGCATCTATACAAAGAGATAGAAATTTTGTAAGACAATCAAGTGCGTTAAAAGAAAAGAGAGGCCATAACTCACTATCCTTTTACTTCCTTTGGCGTTTACACGCCACTCGGTTTCTCTTGATGGAGTCTTAGAAAGAAGGATTTCATGTTTCTGCCTCCTACTCCTACCTGCTCAATTTCCTTCGATGAGGCATCTGTTCCAAATCTCTCTGTTCTCTCTCTTCTCTGGTCATGCCTTTGTAGTTTGAGGTAAGGCCAAAGATGGGTCGAGACCATTCATCTATTAAAAAAATAGTTAACAAAGACAAGGCCTTTGTTTCTCTCAAACCACTCTGGTGATAAAGTATAGCTTTTAAAGTTTGTGGCAAGTATTTACACTTCCTTTCAACCAAACGATTTTTGAGCCCTTAGTGTTTAATGGAAAACTAGCCTTGTGAACAGAAAGCAAGAGCTTTCATCCCCAAAGTCTCTGTTGCCTGCTCTTTTAGAATGTCTCCAAGCTCTCAGAATACTCACTGTCAGTTGCTCCTGCACACCACAGGAATGATATTTTAGAAATATAAAGAAAAGTTCCAAAAGAACCTAAGTTTATCATCAGTCTGCAGCCATTCTGGATGGAATGCACTCCACATGGACTACAGCTCGTTGAGTAGTAAATATTCAGTCAGCCAAGTTCTCTCTAAAGTCCACGGAATAAACAGTCCTCTGGCAGCACCCTTCTGCCTTTGCAGCATATACACAAAATCTAGACAATGAGCCAAGAGAGAACCGGGACAAAACAACTGCCATCCACTGGTTTATGACAAGAATGAAACAGGTGCATGCAGAAGTTAACCTAACAGCGTTTGTTAAGAGCTCTACAAAGAGATGGAACAGATCAGTGAGGTTCCTACATTGCAGAGTCTATTCTACAGACAACAGTAATGCATCAGAAACTGATACAGAAGTTCCATTCCTCATCAGTGAAATCTGAGACAAGGCACAGGCAGGTTTACGTACTGATCAGCTTCCCGGCCATGTCCTTGTTCGGCCTCGACTCCTTGGGGTGTTTGTACAGGTACATCACAGCCCGTCCAATGCCGCTGTGCTTCAGGGTCTCTTGGCTCACACTGGGCAGCTGCAGAGTAAAGGAAAAGTCAGAAAATAGCAGTAAATTATGTCTAAACATTAATGGTGTCACTGAACCTTGCAAAAAGGCTGAAACTCACCTTTCACTTAAATAAGCTTGGAAAAATTAGTGTTTTTCATTGCCCCACTAGGTATTGTTTAAAGTATCTGTGGCAGGACAGGTTTACCCCCTCTCTCTACCACAGATAGCTGGTGCATATGCAGGAGGTAACTTGGGCAGGTCACAGGCCCAGCATGGGGTATCTCTGCCGCCAAAATGGCTCAGACTCCCAGCTAAGAAACAACATCTTAGTCTGGAAAGCAAATGTGGGAAGAGATGAAAGAAATACTCTTGACCAAAAGACACGGTTCTTATGTCTATAAAAGCCCACACAATTATCACAGAGGCAGAAGTCTCTTACACACTCCGTGGAGATGTGTGAGAAGATTTCTCCCTGGAGCCTTGGACCAACTCCAGGTTACTTCTCCAGAAACTGAGGGAAAGGACTTCAATATGTACCCCATCAAGACAACTGGATGGTAAGAAACATTGAATCCCAAGTTATACTACTACTCAGCTAGCTGTAATTTTAATGGTACCTTTAGTTCTGCGTGTAAATACTAGTATGCCTTTTTCTTTATTATCTTTTCCCCGTGTTGTAGTAGTCTGTCTTAAGTCTTATGTCTGTTAGTTTTGTGTCTATTAATAAATAATTCATTTTATAATAGACCNTGAGGGAAAGGACTTCAATATGTACCCCATCAAGACAACTGGATGGTAAGAAACATTGAATCCCAAGTTATACTACTACTCAGCTAGCTGTAATTTTAATGGTACCTTTAGTTCTGCGTGTAAATACTAGTATGCCTTTTTCTTTATTATCTTTTCCCCGTGTTGTAGTAGTCTGTCTTAAGTCTTATGTCTGTTAGTTTTGTGTCTATTAATAAATAATTCATTTTATAATAGACCGAATCAGCTACTATTAAAGAACTTGCGAATGGTAGTGGATTTTTGGGGTGCTAGCCACCTCAATAACGTGACTGCCTGCTGCCAGAGGCCTGGGCAACAGACAGGGGCTGATTTAAACCCACATCATCCATTCATAGCAGTATCAAACACCTAAATGTAGAAATTTGCCATAACATTCTTGGGTTTATGCACAAAATTAAGTAGCTTTCTAGAACTTTTTGCTCCCAATGCTCTTTAGCTTATATTACCCCAAACCCGTGCTACTGCCTTCAAATCATTCATTCTATATAGATAAAAACTTATGGCAAAGACACTCAAGCAATCAGCTTAGCTACAGACACTGAAAGCTTACACTGAGTGTGAGGGGCCCTCCCATGCACTGCACATTTTAACAGATTGGAAAAGAGAAGGGACCACAAGGGAAGAAAATTCAGGGATGCACAGCAAATAACTCTTCACTTAAATCTGCATATAAACCTGAAACAGGCAGGCAGGGCCAAATCATCTAAATTCTTTTACACATCTGTTGTGCAGGTTGCTTCCTTGCGTGTTTCACTGCACAGCCCATTGGTAGCAGCTGCAGTTCATTTATCACTAAACATTTCCCTAGAGCACATGACTGTAAAACCATGGAGAAGCCAAAAATCAATTATGGTTAAAAGTCAGTTCCAAACCTCTTGCAGGATCTTCAGAAGCTCCTCCCTTATCTTTAGTGCTGGCAGACTTCGGTCTGGAAGAGGAGAAAGCCACTCTTTGATGGCAGACATAACACCACTATCGATGAAAGTTTCTTTGAGATCCTGCCTACAAGGTTTAAAGAGAAGCCCTGAAGTCATGTAATATAGCAAAATCTTAAGATGTGATGTTCCTTCAGGAAAATAGTGCATTCGAGTTTGTTTCATGTTAAATTAAGAGGGAAAATGATGTATAATTTTAGGTTTTTGAGGTCACCTAGCTTTAGCATTTACTTGGAATAAAAAGAAGTGTTTTACTCCATATTAGTACAGCTGTAGTGTAACTCCACAAAATCTTAAAAATTCTGACTATTCCCCAAGGTTACAGTTAACTGAAAAAATGACAACTCACTTTTTAAGATGCATAACTACAGTGGGTAGCAAAGTTAATTTCTTTAGTGCTGGTTTCTTTTGTGTATTCAGCTGACGATCCTCCTGTAAGGAGTTGAAGAATCAGCACAAGTTAATCAAAGAAAGAAATCAGCAATTCTCATTCTTCGCAACACTTACAAGGAAAAGACTAGTCTGTTAAAGTAGAAGTGCAACTTTGGAGGGATTACACTAACTTTGTCCCCTGCCCCACCATCCCACAGCTCACAAACAATTATGCAATAATTTCTCTGAAAAAAGGGTCATTGCTTTAGTTAATATTTCCCACAAAAGCATCACATTAGGAGTGCCTCTAAATTTTTTTTCCACCTCATGACTTAGATTGACTACAATAATTGGAGGTCTTCTACGCTGTGCATGGGTAACTCAACATTTTGTTAGTAAAACCTCACCTGAAAAACAGAAAAATAGCTAACCAGAACAATGGGAAGGAAGAACATGTATTTTCACCTCTGTAATTTCAAAATTACTTTAATCCAAGGCCTGACTGTCGCTATCTGTTCAGTACTTGTCTTCCACATCAAAAACACCCATTGCAATTAACAGACTTCTGTCCAGCTGTGGTAATCACTGAAGGCTCTTTTTGTGCAATGTTTGTTTTATTGCAAGGGAGTAGATTCTTCTAACGTATCTCTTCCCTCTCCTGCCCCCATATTTCAAACTATACCACCCCATTTGAAACATCTGGCTGTCATCTTGTCCAAGGAAGGCTTTCCTGTCAAGCCCAAGGAAGTTTCAGTTGCCTTCCAGATTGCTTTCTCACTCTCCCCAGCTTTCTGAACTCATTATCCTTCTGATCTCGTTCTCAAAATTTTTTTGTTTTTGCTGTTTGTAAAGCTCTTCTTTCTAAAGTCCTGTATATCCCTCAATTGGTTTTAATGCATTTTGTTGTGCTGTTTATTCATTTGATTGCTACTCCAACAAAACAGAAGACACCTGACAAGAGGCAAGATCCCAATAAATCTTCCACAACAACATATTAAAACATTTCTCCTTGAAAAAGGCAGGCTGCCAAGAGAGAATGTCCCATGAATCTGTTACCCTGACATCGTTACCACAGCACTGTCATTCAGTTTGGAAAAGCGCTCTGCTCAGGAACAAATACTGAAGTATGACGCATGCCAGTAACAGTATAATGGAATTAAAGCACATTCCCTTTCTCAGTATTTAATATACTTCTAGGTAGTTTTATAAAGCATCTATATATCCCTTTTGATAGAAGATGATCTCAGCTGATCAAAGTTTAGCAATTTAACTAGTTTTAGTTTTTAAAATTAGTATTTTATCAAAATTTCAACAGAATAAATATTTTAATTTAGAACAGCAAAGTAACATTTAAATTGTTATATGCACATTAGAAGCTTTCCATAGTGTATGAATTCCTCCTGCTGAATACAAGCCAAGTATTTGTATCTTTTTAATCACAAGATTTGCCCATAGAAAGGAACTGAATTTTAAGGTGTGTTTGGAGCCTGGAAAACTCACCTCAGCAGCTTCATTCATCTTCACAATCATGGCACTGACCACGTCATCTGCGTCACTGATGAAAGTTCCCCCGTCGCGGTTCCGCCTGCGCTTGCCGCTCATGCTCTTCTTCCGCTGCAGCATCATGTCGAAATCTGACATGAAGTCCATGCTGAAACACAACCACAGCATTTGCTGACGGCCCTTGGTAGGAAATAATTTTGTGTTTCCGTAGTGTACAAATACTGTGTCTCAAGGTCCCTGTGGGATAATTAGTTATCCTCAGTATGCAAAATGCAAAACTGGCGAAGGGCTCCAGTGGATCCCCCAGGTCCTCAGACCTTGCTGTAATACCCAACATGTGCACACCTGGAACATCCAGGGTCCACAACGCCCTCTCACCAAAATCTGGCATTAAGAAAGGAATATGCAACACACTTCGACTTACTGCTTCCCTCTTTTGATGTTATCATCAGAGTCCGATTCATCTGCTGTCTCCTTCATGTCTCCATCACCCTTCTCTTCCTCCAAATCCTCCTGGTTAAAACCCTGATGGGTAAAGACAGTGCAAATCGGTGAGTGGCTCATCTGCGCAGAATTGAGCATCTACACAGGTACCTGACACTGACACTAAAAATGCTTCAGGTAAGTCTTCAGAAGATCTAGCAAGATGAAGAGTCTTTTCAAGTCCCCCTGTGACTACTGTCACACCAACAACTCTCCCAAAAGGACGAGCTGTAAATGTTATTTAACCCGAAGACTACCCCAGTGAGTCTGGCAGACACAAAACTGACCTGATGCAGCATACACATTCCCTTCAGACCTACCAAGTGAACAGGAGACATCCACAATAATACTTACCGTAAATTCCTCCTCTTCCTCATCACCAGATTCTCCAAATATATCTGCGATCAGGTTCCTGTGAAGGTAACAGCAACATTTATCTATTTGGACTGCAACAATGAGACGTGCCTTTTCTGCAAAAACTCTAATGACTGTGTGAAGATCCCCCTTTCTTGTTGTCTCCTAGTACTGACCTTCCTCTTTGTGCCACCAATGAAGGTGGACAGTTCTCTGGTTGGAATTTATCCATTTTCCATTCACCATGACTCCCACAGTCTTCAACCCCAAAAGAATTCACATTCTTTTGCACTTACTCCTGTTCATTTCCAGATTCACTGTCGCTGCCAAACAGATCTTTTTCTTTTTTCTTCCCAGCATTCTCTTTTCCTTCTTCTTCTTCCTCCTCCTCACTATCAGATACAACATTTTTCTTCCTTTTGTCAGATTTCTCTGAAGCAGCGTCACTATCTGATTCTTCAACATCAGAAAGGATTCGTACCTTTTTGGCAGCTGCCAGCAGAAAGGAGCATTACTACATGTCCCAGTAACAGAGGGGATAACCGTTACTCTCAAACTATTCTCTGACTAGTCTTCCTACACCAGACCATTGCCATTTCTTAAAAAGCATATCCATTCTGAAGTGTTATATTAAATCAGCAACTGGAGCTTCCATACACCACATCTATCCATAAAAAAATTGTAATTTCAAATCTCTCACCCCCAGTAATATGAAAAAAAAAACCCACAGGAATAAATTACTAGAGAAACAGCAACAAAGTACATAAGTAACAAACTATCATGTCAACAGATACCAGTAAGGTCCCTACAGTCTTCTGCTAGTCCTACTTATTACTCAGAAGTATTAGATACACATTCACAAAGCAAGAACAACAGCCTCTACAACTGCAGTTCTGCTCCAAAACCAAATCTGATTTATGGTTTCTCACTTAGATGCTTTATTCACATAAAAGCAACGATTTAACTTTCACACCACTGCCTGTCACAGCATATTTTCACAGTATAGTTTCTTACGTGTTTTCTCACTGTCATCCTCGCTGTCAGAAAGGATGGCTGTTTTCCTCTTCACCGTCTTTTCTTCCTCTTTCTCATCTTCATCACTGTCTGATATTTTATGTCTCTTAGGAGCTTCGTCTTCACTGTCAGAGCCCTGAAATTCTTTCCTTACTTGTTCATTATCTGAATGATGAGAGTCATTCTGCACCTCTTCCTTCCTGTCCTCCCCATCACTATCCTCAGACTCTATCTGCTTGTGTCTGGAGACATCCTCACTCTCTGAGTCGCTGGCTGGCTGCTTCTGAAGCTCTTCACTCTCGGAGTCACTGGCTGGCTGCTTCTGGAGCTCCTCGCTCTCGGAGTCGCTGGCTGGCTGCTTGTGTGATTCCTCATTTTCAAAATCACTGCTGTGATCCCTGGGAGGCTCTCCATTGTCAGAGTCACTCGCTCGATGATTTAAGGCCTCTTCATTTTCAGAGTCACTTAAATGCCGGTTTGGATGGTCCTCAGTATCAGAGTCACTGTCTTTCCCTCCATGCGTTGCTTCATTTTCTGAATCACTTACATTGTGATTTGGGGGCTCCTCATTATCTGAGTCACTGTCTTTTTGCCTTGGGATATCTTCATTTTCAGAGTCTGTCATATGAGGCTCTCCCCCTTGCCCGTCATCTTCTCCATCACTGTGTTCATTCTGAAACAGAAAAATAATCTCAGGCAACTAAGCAAAAACACCTTAAAAAGTAAAGAAAAAATGTTCTGAATTTTTGCTTGTCCTTCCTGCAATTTGATTACCCAAGGTGCTGCAAACTGAAATAACTTCTATGTAGAAATAATGAGACAATTTGCATCAAAAGACTATCAAATACTTTACATCAAGAAAAGTATTAGGAGTTCAGTCTAAGTATGTCCATCCTGCAGCTCCATGGTATTTTGAAAACAGTAACAGAATTCACAGAACACTTTAAGCATGTCTAAGGGGCCCAGTTGCTCAAGGGTAAAGGCTTAGTACTTTTATTTTAGTAGGTCAGGCCTTCAAAGTGGTTGAGTTGACATTCCCAGTAATAAAGCAAGAAAGACTATCTTGCATTTGTCATTTTATTTTCCTGAAGATCTCAAGGAGATGTTTTCTGTGTGAAATACATCTTACTGAAACAGCACATGCATTATGCTCCAAGTGAAGCTAGCACCTATTTCTTCTTTGTCCAGGAAACCTATTTAAGAACAAGTCAAGACCAAAAGCCTACCAAAAACCAGGAATTAAGTTTTAGTCAGACATTTCAGAGTATTATTGTTAACAAGTTTTGTGCTTCTATGCACAAGAACAGATTCAACACTTCTCTCCCCTATACTGACAGCTCCCATGCTTATCCAGACACCCAAGATACGCCAGGCACAAACACACCCATCTGACAACTTTAGAACTGAAACAATCCTTCGACTTTTCTACACAGCAAAACATACTGAGCCACACACTCCATTTTAGGAGAACCTCTCGCAGGCCAGCTTGCTAAATATAATTACTTACAGCACCATCTTTTATCTTTCCAACAGCTATTTCTACTTGGGAAAAAAATCTCAATTGCATTAACCTGAGATTATGAAATTAGATTCTTGAACACTCACTCAATTAACTCAGCTTTCACAGCTACTCTCACCACAATCCTGTTTTCAGCTGAACACAACAACATTGTACAAGGACTTCTCTGCATACTCAACTCAAACCCTCAGCCAGGCTCACCCCAGTCATTTTGTCTCAGCTATAAACTTTTTCTACTTGCAAACTGAGTATTGTCCTAGGAGATGCTTTAAGACCTATATGTCCTGGAGTTTCCAAATCTCTTCTTTCTGCAGTTTAATTTCCTTGGAAACAGACATTCTATCTATTTTTATTTTCTGTAGTCATTCTACTCCCACATTCAAAGCCATAAAAAAAAGTAGGTGTAGCTATCCTACACCTACAACAAAAAATACTATTAATCTTTAAAATGCATGGTGTAGGAAGAATTTTAAATAAAATTAATTTCAATTGCTTTTAGGAACTACTTCGTCCATAATTATTCTAAGTGGCACAGAGCATTGCTTTTTAAGACTTTGGACTCTATATATTTATTCCTTTGGCTAGCACTTGATAAAGATCTTCTAAATTACTGCAGAATGACTAACAAAGTTACTGAACAATGAAAACAACCCAGGACTATGCAATTTTAAAACATGCACTTTGAATACTACTTCACTATTTCCATGTTACTTAATGCTAAGTACAAACAGCTGCTGTGACAATGAGTTGTTTTCTCTCTGCTGCTTGTTCCTGTCTCTACAGCTATGGATCTTTTGAATCTTTTGTATCCAGTAGTTCTCATTTCACCTCACAGAAAGCAAACATGGTTCTGTTAAAAACCTGAATCTGGAATTTTAAAGAATATTAGGAATATTAGGAAGTGACACAATTGAGGATGTATACTCAACTGCTCTCAGCTTGTTACTTACTATTTTTTTCCCCATACCAAAAAATCACTTTGATTGCCCTCTCCTAGTATGTCCCACACAAACTAATCACAGGTGCATGTGATGGATCTTCCCTGACTGTAATACTTAAGATTAAAGAAAACTACAGGTGCAAACAGAACAGAAAGCAGATTCCACAGCAGTTTCACGCAAGGTAATTGAGAAACACTGAAATTAAATTGGTATCTACAGTAACAAAAATTATTTAATCCTTGTTTTTCTACCATTTTATTTTTTGTAGGTTTGTCTGTCTTCTCTCAATGTCAGATGGTGAATACTGAATAGTACTGATAATTATGTCAGCAGTAATAAAGATTTTGCTAAACTAACCCAAGTAAATTAATAAAAATACTACTCTTTAAGATATTAGCATCATCACCTTCCCAGCTTCCAGTTTAGAAATTCTTTGGTGAAAATAAACAAAACTAAGAACCAACTAGAATCAGTAATGGTCCTTAATATTTCTAAAGTCAGAAGTGTGGCTGCAGGTTATATATGCACCTGTTCAGAATTAATCACTAAATTACAAATAACTTCTTATGCAAAATCTTGGTGAGAAGACACTATAATTATAGAGCACTATTACTGAAGATTATTTCAAGATCCCAAACCTTTAATCTGTTACTGCAAACTGACAGTCACTCCTGAGAATGAAGATGTTTGGGGAGGGAGCGCAGACACACAGCTGGCAGGCTCACACGGCGCTCACAGCAGCTCAACTGCTGCGGTGCGACCACCTGGAGAAGCAGCCCCGGGGTAACGCAGGTGTCCCTGCACACCCCGGGCACACAGGCACCACCTCCTCCAGGCCGGTGTGGAACGCTGAGCCAGGCAGCACCACTGCCAGTGAGCGCAGCACTGCCCCAGAGCCCCCAGC